>JAAAKO020011161.1:0-17671 GCA_010015015.2 Bolitophila cinerea | reverse complement strand
CCATTTTTTCTTTTAGTGGAACTTTTTAATTATTTTGTCGAAAATATTGAATTCTATGGAGTAAGCTAAATTGGATGCCAATTTAAATTATTTGGTTAAAAATTTGGTTAAAATGGATGGTAAAGGATAAAATTAATAAGACCGGATTTTTTAAAAAGCCTGCTTTTATTATAAGAAAAATAAGATTTTACAAACAAATAAGTTGGCAAATTAAAATATTTTTTAAATATTAATCTTGTGTACAATTTTTATAACATTTAATTAATTTTATTTAAAACAATTATTATAAAAATTTAAAATTCAAAAATATTTTCCAAATTATTGAGGATGATAAAAATCTGTACTTTAGATTTCTTTAGTGTGTGTAAGAAAAAGATTCAAACAATCACGGAAAAAGTTTTTATTGAAAAGTCCGGTTTACAGAAAAAGACAGGTCCGTTTAAAAAGACCGGTCCGTAACAAATAAAAGAACGGTTCGGACTTTTATTATACCGTTTGACCGATTGCGTCGTTTTTCTATTATGTCAATACTAGTAAATACCAATCATTGGAGATATAAAATGTATATAAATTCAAAAAAAATGTATAATGGTTTTGTAAAACATTATTTACATGTTTGTGTTTGTGCTGTCAGCCATTTCCATAGAAAAGTATAGAAGCATGTGAACCAATGTGAAGGAACCATAAGATGGAATTTCTTGTGTTGAAAAAGTGGCTTGATAAGTATTATTCGGAATCTGCTCCAGGGAAAATGGTATACTGAATTTAACTTGGTCGTAGCGACGTCAACGACGCTCGACGCAGTGGGGCCCAAATACGGAAGTTAAGAAACGTCAAAAACGGTTGGTACAAAAGACCGCAAAATTAAAGTTAAGGAGGTAGCTGAGGTTTCATAGTTATCATATGGTAGTGTGCTTACTATCTAACACGACAATTTGGTTATGAAAAAGCTCAACGCAATTCGCTCAACAACAATTCGATGATTTGGATTCCTGCAGAGAGCATTTTAACCATAATAAAGCCGATTACACTCCAGTCACTGCAGTCGTCAGCTGAGGGCGTTAAGGCAGGTGGAAGTTTTCTAAGACGACAAAAAGACACAACAGTCGGCTGGCTAGGTTAAGGCGTCAGTATTTTGGGATGCGTATTTGGTATTTTATTAAATATCTTGAGAAAGGAAAAAGGATTAATTCTGAATACTACATAGCGTTATTGGACCGATTAAGCGAATAAATAAAGAAAAAATGTCCACATATAGCAAAGAAAAAACTGTTCCACCAATTGCATGAATTTCAATTTGAATTGTTGCTCCACCTCCGTATTCGTCCCCCAGCAAATACTAGCTGTTTCCAATTTGCAGACCTGAAAAGGATGCTATAGGCCTATTTTAAGCAAAGATCAAGCGTTCTATAAACATGGTATCGAGAATGTTGAATAATAACATATTACAAATTTAAACGGATGCATTTAATATTCTTAGATTATAAATATTTTATACTGATGAATTCACAAGAGCTCAATTATAGCTATATATTCAATTTTATTTTCGCAATATTAGATCGATAATATATTGTAAAATTCAAAATCAAACTTTATTTTGTTATTTGGGCAGGTATATATATACTATTTTTTCTTTTTTATATAAACTAGTAAAATTGAATTTTTAAAAGTACACTAAATTAAGAGATTATTACATTAAAATGGGTCGATTTAAAAAAAATGAATTTAATAACTTACCCTCAAGGCACAAAGGTTGTAAAATAAATCCCATTTTTTCAGTATAGAAGTAATTTTTTTTTAAAACGAAAAAAACAGATAAACTGACGTAGTCTACAGGTAAACTAAGCAAATATATGTTTAGCTAGTTTCGTATCCCAGAATAATATATAGAATGTGGAACAAAAGAAGAACGTGAAAAAATAACGTATAACGCAACATCTTCACTTAGCGATAATTATAAGGTGACTGTTCCTGATAAAAGGCTTCTAAAAGTTCGTGTTATAGGTTTGTCGGAATTAACAGAAAACCTACTGGACACTTTGCTAGTACAAAACGAGTACAAAACGGTCTTTTCGATACTAGCTCAAAAGCAAAGATTGTGCACACTTTTGAGTTTAAGAATAAGATGACTTACGGTTTTAAATAAGAGATGGACGTTAAAACTTTTGAGAGGCCTATACTGGAGCCCAGGCTTCGAATTGGATGGCAATCACCAGGCGAAAGACTACAAGTCAAGTACGGTTTGCCCCAAATTTAGTGGACCTCATAAGTTTAACGAATGTAATTCAAAAACAAAAGAATGTTCAAACTGCAAAATAGCCTGCTGCGAATTAAAAATCAACCTGGATACATCACATGCGGCATAGGATTTTAAGGGCCCCGTTTATGCATATCTGAAATGGTGTTTGACCACAAACGGGCAAATTTTGAATCGTTAAGCACTTTTTTTCCGTCCACCGATTGGAACAGTCTATTTGCTAATTGTAGTGTAGTTGGAGAAGCGGTTGACTTATTTTATGACATTATATCTCGTGGCTTTAATCAGTTTATCCCTAAAAAATATGTGCGACATGCTACGCGTCCAGTATGGTTTAATCGCTCGCTCTTAAAGCTTAAAAACTTGAAGACGAAAGCGTGGAACCGATACAAACGGACAAATAGTATCTCAGATTATTTTGCGTACTGTACACTAAGGAACAGATTCGCATCGTCACAGCGAAGTCAAAAAGACAAAATGTTTTCCTTTCATGATGAGGCTGAATGATTACAATTGTATAACAGAACATATTTGCGAAATGTTTGGAACATTTTTTGAACTAATCCAGTTCGAAATTATGGTGTTTCCGAAACTGTACATCTGGGTTCAATGCACTTTTCTCGCAGTGATGTTCCTAATGCACTTTTGGGCTTGAATGTAAATAAAGGTAAAGGTCCGGATGAGATTCCACTACTGTTCCTACAGAAATGTGCTAAAGCCCTTGCCGTTCGACTTCATTTCATTTTTAACCTCCACTGGCATTTTTCTTGATAGATGGAAAACGTCTTCTATTTGTAAAACTGGTTCTATAAGTGATGTCTCAAATTACAGGAGTGTAGCTATTCTTCCAACTTTAGCTAAACTATTGTTTGCGAAATGATGTCAAATCAACTAAGAAGAGCAATTGCAATAAATCAGCATGGTTTTATAGCTGGTCGTTCTACATCTACTAATTTAGTTGAGTTCACTAATAATGCTATCAGTGTGCTTGAATCTGGTTCACAGCTCGATGTAATATAAGGACAGCTTTCGATAGGCTTAGTCACAGTATCTAATTCAAAAACTGCACGAGATTGGCGTCTATTCTCATATGCTGAAGTGGATACAATAATATTGTTTACGGTAAAATCAGATCTACCTCAAGGGAGTCACCTTGGTCCACTTTTCATTATTTTGTTTATTAATGAGTCAATGTCTTTAAAACTCCAAATATTTAATATATGCGGATGAATTGAAGATATTCGCACGGGTTGAAACGGAGTCTGATTCTGAAAACTTACAACGGGACTTGGATTCACTCTCTGCAAAGTGTACAAGACCCAAAGAGCGTAAAGCCCAAAGAGTGTAGGATCCAAATTATGATAGCAGTGCAATTTTAAACGTCATATTCTTAAAACAGATGAGTGCGTTTCATGTTTTCTCAAAATGCGTGATTTAGGTGTTCTCTTTGATGAAAAGTTATTATTTTGCAAACATGTCAACTTAACAATTTCAAAGGCTTATTCCATGCTCGGTTTCGTGAAGAGAATCTGCACTGATTTCATAGACTTAAAGGAACTAAAAATCGTATATTGTGCTAATTTAAGATCTCATTTAAAATACGGATCAGTCGTATGGAATCCAAGTTACGCAGTTCATTCTAATAGATTGGAATATATACAGAATAGATTTATTCTGTGTTCTCTGCGCAGTGTTGTGCTTCCTTCCTACGCCATTGTGGGTTTTTGGTTTTAGAATCTCTTTCAGACAGACGACGCAATGCTGAAGTTTTCTTATTGTTTGATTTGCTATCAGGTCGCACAGACTCGTCCAATTTGCTGTCACTTATTGACTTTACTGCCCCTTCTAGTGTTACACGCAAACACAATTTTCTTCGAGTCAAACAGCACAGAACTTTATATGGGAATTCTGAGCCTGTGAATAGAATGGCTGAAACATTTAACCGCTTTTCAAGCTTTTCCAACTTTTTTTATAATGTCGCTTGACGCGTTCCGGCATAGCATCAGATCCATCTCTCTGCCCTGATTGTTGGATGTGTCTTATAAGTACTGTCTTTTTCGGCACTACTATATTATGTGTTTCAATATTTGTCCTTGGTTTGAGATCTCAGTTTAGCTTTGTATTTCATATAATGTTTTTAAATCTTAGGTTAGCCTTTTTATTTTTTATAATTGTCGTTTTTTATTTTTATTATATGTATTTTTATTTTTATGATATTTTGTTTTTTATGGATATGTACTATTGACGTCACTTTTTTATAAAAAAGTACCTCGGAAGAATAAAAATATTTTATTTTAGAAAATGTTTAATATTTTAATTATGGATTGAAAAAAATATTTTTCAATTAAATGTGTAAATGGCGTTTTATTGCTTATAACTGCTTTAAAAAAATAAATTTAAATTTTAAAAATAAAAAAAAAATTAAATAATACATATGTTTATATAAGTTTTTATTGTAAAAAAAAGTGTGAGTGATTTTTTAAAATAACTATCAGATTGCAGTAATGTTTATATTGGTTATATTAGTTTCTTTCGGCCATTCAGGGATATATTATTATTCAATTTAGATAATTAAATAATTTTTATTTATAGTTATTTTTTATTTAAATTTCAAAAGTATGAATATTTTTAAAAAGAACAATATTATTAGACATAATACATATGTTTTTTTTTCATTTTTCATGAGTGGAAGGTCAACCTCATAAATAACTAAATGGCCATTTCATACGTCCATTCGATTAAATGGCCATTAAGCGGCACTGGCGGCATGTGATTGGTGTGGAAACAGAAGCGCCAGTCCAATAACCGCACAATGCACCAAAGACTACTGAGATACAAGACATAAGCGCTAAAGTCAGAGGCGCCAGTACTTTAAGTAAATTGCGGTATTGTATCTACTCGCTAGGTCAAAGTATTCTCTGAAATTTAAAATACATAATCAAAAATGTGGTTCTAACTATTTTATTTTAACTTAAATAAAACAAAACAATACAATACACGGTGTCCCGTTAGTCAACGTTATTCACTTAAGTGCAGATAGGCCAGCGACGGTATTTTATGTTTTCGAACATCAATAAGTGCACCGTCCAAGATGCACTTAGATTAAATGTTTCATATTAAATAAAAAGTACTCACCGAGATAAAACAGGAAAAATAAATAACATAATAATTAGAATAAATTATATTTTAAAAAATATATTTTAACTTCCAAATTTCATTATAATATAATTTTATTTCCAGAAATCACACCAAACAAAAAAAATATTATATTTCTGATGATTGTTTAAAATAAAAAGTCAACAATTCGACAAAATGAGCAAGAATAAAATATATGGTTTCGGTGAACTGCTTGTTTTGACCCTTCTGACATTGTCAACTCAGGCAGAAAATACAACTACATCCTCAACAGGTACTATTTTTAAATACATGTAAAAAAAATATTTTCACATTATAATTCACAGCCACACCAAATTTTGAAACATCAACAACGCCAAGTTCTTCTGCGGTTGTACCGGCCACATCAAATACATCAATACAAATCAATCCTTCAATAAACCCTTTTAATAACTTAAACCAAGGAACAAAGCGAAACCAAACGTTTTTTCAATTTGCAGCGGTTTCGATAATTCCGCCAGTAGCTTCTTCTGTGGCGTCCACAATATTAGCATCTACAACATCACAGATTGACGTAGTCGAATCTCCACCAGATAATCCAATTCTAATAAGTCGAAGTGAACAGTTTGGATCCTCTTTACCAAACTACAAAGAAAGTGAGGGTATTCAGAAAGCACTGGACTGGCTCAAAGATAAACGTTCCCAAGATTATGGTTGGGAGAACGACACACATATGGTCATACTTGCAAAAGAAGTAACTATTAAAAAACAATTTTAAAATTTAATAATAATAGATATAAGTGTTTACGGTGTGACAATTAAATTCGGCCATAACTTTATGACGAGCAGACATATGAGCCAATACAGCTTCGCCAACAACAATATTTCATAAGACATAAGCTCTAAAGTCATAGATGCCAGTACTTTAAGTATATCGCGGTATTGTATTTAACACTTAAAGACTTATGCGCCATACATTTGTCGGAAAAAGCTTCGGAAAAAAAAGATTTTTTTTTTGTATTTAATGAAATTCATGGTTTTTGCTAGACTTTTGATTGTTTCGCAAAAAAACAAGCAAAATATTAGCAAAAAAACCAGCAAAAAACATTAAATTCTTATAGCGCGATGCCGCGCGATTTTCTTTTGGCGCTTCGCGCCGTTTTTACTAAAAAAAACAAAAAGCAAAAATCATACATTATTTTATTTATAGTTGGCTCACAATTTATTTTCTTAAAATTGTAATAGCTCAATATTCATAAAGTGAAGGCGCTAGTGATAAACGCGTATAAAAATCGTAGCACTTATATATTTAAGGGGGTAATATATACAGATTTGTCAAAATTATGTACATTTTTCTTAATATGTCGAATTTTTAAACACATGCCAAAGTGGAATGTGACTTGTAACCCACCGTTTTTCGCCCAAAAGTACATTTGGACTATTAATTATGCTAAAAAAACACAACTGATATAGAATATATATACACGATTAAAATTCAAAATATCAATCAAAATATAATAACTATTTATACACGAAATAACAAACATGATTTTGTGCATATGTACCACCGTATTTGACATACAATATTTTTGTTTTTGCTTGGTTTATACCTTTTAAAAAACAATTACTAAGTGCATCCATTTATGAATTTCACACACGAGGAATTTCACCCAATTTATTTTTGTTAAAGTTTTATTTAGGTAGTGTTTTAAAAGAAAGTTAAAAGAAAATTCAATAAATCAGTTTAGAAAACCCGTGTGACTTAATTTAATTTTAGGTTTTGTATACGAATATATACAATTGAGGGTTGATAACCAGGCACTATTTCTCCTATAGATTTATTTATTTATTATTTTACAGAAAAAACATTATTACAATTTATTAAACTACTTATAGCTTTTATTATTTTTAATCAAACAATTTTTTAGGGCTATGTTAACATCCATATATGCATAAAAATAAGAAATTACCTAAGATCATATAACTAATTTGTAGAAATTGCTAAGTCTGCTACTTATGAAGTATTTCAAATACTCGTATTTTGAATAGTATTTAAATACAAGTATTTTAAATACAATTTTCAATTATAAATTTTTTAATTTGTATTTTTGAAATAAAATTTCTAAATACAATTCCAAATACTAAAATACTATTTCTGTATTTTAAATACCAAAATACTATCTAAATACAAAATACTTTTTCATTATTTTGAAAAACTAAGCGTTTTATATTAGAAAAAAAAACAATGACAAAAACACGTCATAATTATATCTAAATTACTCAGGCATGCTTAAAACATTTCCTAAATATTTTTTCACATTTAATAAATACGATTCAAATTTTATTATTTTACTCAAAAAATATTTTAAATATTATTTACATTGTAGTTTCTATTTAAAATACATTTTGAAAAAATATAAGTATATCAGTATATTTTACTCAACTTGTATTTTAAATACTTTTGTTGCTTAGATAGATGGATTTAAAGCAATTGCAATTTTAATGCATACGGCTAAATGTCGTGTAACTCAAAAGACAAATCCGATTGAAAAAAATATTTTAAAAACATACATTAAAAAACAGTTAAAACGTTTTTTTTTGTTATTTTATATTGATGCATAAATGAATAGTCTTCAAAATTTCCCAATACACCAAATAATAAATTATATCGGTTTCAATCAAAATTTTGCTCAAAATGTACAAAGAGAAACATATTATATTGTTATTGATCTAAAATATGAGTGTTAAAACACAATTTCAGTTGTCTGGAGCTCGAGATACAATAGATGTAGATATTCATATACAAGTTATCCAGGATCTCGAAGACCTCCTATCCGTAAAGCAAATGGAGGTTGAGATAATGTCTGTGATGGATCACCATCATACTCTACCGAGACCAGTTAATTTGGATAAACTTGCCCGATATGTGTTGGCATTGGGCTCATTATGCAAGGATCCAAAGCGTTTTAGAGGTCATGATCTTGTAGCAGCTTTGCAGCACCATGAACCTACGCAGGTTTGTAAATGGAATACAATGACCGTCAATGAAAGATAAAAGATTTGATTTCTATAATAAAGGATCTAGAGTTTGCACTGACAACTTTAGCAGCATGTAGTTCAGCCGCACATGTACGGAAACGACAGATACGTAGACTTCTGGACATTGCCAGTGGCGTTACTGATCAGGGTGTTGGTAAGATCTAACTGAATAAAAACAATAAGCATTTTATAATAATTTAAAAAAAAACATTGTAGATACTATTGCAATGGTTATTTTGGCATTAAGATGCATCGTTACCGATCATCGGCACAGGCATTTGCAGCATTTTGTGCGGCGCCCAGCTCGTGGACTAGCTACACTTCAAGGACCTCGGGGTAGTTTTGGGTCGCTTCGCAGTACTGCGTTGGCTATGCAAGCACTCCAGGACCTAGAAACAGATCCGGCAGGCCCATGGAATAGATCCGCAGCGTCTAACTGGATCCTGCAACGACAAAGAGAAGATGGAGGCTGGACTGAAGAACCACTAACTGACGGACAAGATGCAAGCATTGGAATTGGCCTAACTGCCGACATTATTTTAGCACTAGGCTGGAAAGGTTTGGGAGCTGTTAGATCTCTACAATGTGACCATGTTATGAAGGAGCCCAGTGATAATCCGTCAGGTTAGTGATCTTATAAAAATAAAATATTATTAGAAGCTATTTTTTCAACAAAAAGTACTTTATTTTTTTACATAATGTAAACTCATAATTTGGTATTGTTATTTTAAAAGATACTAGTTTTATTTGAATCCAACGTTGTTGAACCAGATACCTCTAAATTCTTTCTCAGCTTCTCTGCCGCTCGTTTGTGTTTGTTAGATTTACGGTGAATGTTCCATTGAAACTCACCAACGAAATGACGGTCGCAATCCGAACAAAAATTACTAATCTCCTCATTCAGACCAGCCCTTGGATTAATTGTTGCTGGCAGTGCAATTATTGGTGATTCCTTGTTGTCTATATATGCCTGAATTACTTGCTCAGCTGATTTAAACACTATGTTCTTCCATTCAGTTGGATTTGAGGTATCGAGGCCATACAATGGTGGTACTTGTCTATCTGTACATCCTAGAAAACGGTTTGAGATCCATTTCACTTGTTTTTTGCTATAACGTTTTGTTACGAGACGTAGTTCATCTAAGCACATCTGCAAAAGTGCCAATCCATCTGGAACATTGGTTTTTAGACCCGATTTAATATGCGCATAAATAAGTTCATCATTTTCCTCTTTAAACTGCTCGAGATATGGAATAAACTCTTTAAAACCAATTGTTTGCAGAATTCCTTTTGAGTAGTCTTTAGTTGTCTTAGCTTCTCCAAGCGAATTATAGAATGTCCTGATTTCGGATAACAAGCCTTTGGAGATCATTTCATCAATGCGCTCATCTAAACGCTTATTTAGTACTTCTTGATCACAACGAAGCCAGAAAATAATTATATGTTCATAACGAAGCGGTCCACCAAGATTGCTTCCTCCCTGTTCTTGTCGTTGTTCATTAATAATGGTGCTAAGCGGGATACCACTACGAATGAATACTTCCAGTGCACGTACAATTTTTCGCTTATTATTTGGATGTAAGCGTTGCGCAGAAATTGAATCAACGACAACCAAAAGCTGATAAAGTTGTGAAGTCTCTAAAGACATAAGTTCGTTGTGACTCAAAGATAATAGGTACTTTTTTGTTGGTTTAAAAACATGTTTTCTGACTGATTTTTTATCTAATTCCATAGACGTACTTGCGTTGTCCTCATCTTCAGATGATGAACAATGTTTGCGCTTAGTTTGCGTGTTATTAATCTTTGGCGGATTCACAAGAATTTTCCATAAGAGACTTTCAATGTAGTAGTTGGTACCACCAACCACAATCGGAACTTTAGAACTGTCCAATAATTTTTCAACAATCGGAACTGAGGCATCGCGGAAGTCAACAACCGTAAATGAGCATCCAGGTTGTGCAACGTCCAATAAATGATGTGGAACCGTGGATTGTTCAAGTGTATTGGCTTTTGCTGTTACGATGTCTAAACCCCTGTACACCTGCATTGAATCGGCGCTTATTATTTCTCCACCAAAACGCTGTGCTAGCTCAATAGACAGTTTGGTTTTGCCGGTTCCGGTTGAACCTAGTATCACAATTAGAGGTATCTTTCTTAACATGTTTTTTATAAATTTAAACGAACTATTGAATAAATAAAAAAAACATGCTTAATGTAAGAATTACAATATTATATTGACATTGACAGATGACAGTTGACACCTACATCGACATAGGGTTGTGTTGTAATATTACACATATCGATTTTTATTCACATATGGTAATGTTGGTAGATATATTATAAGCGCGAATTTCAAAATTGTAAATGCGAAATACATTATGTAAAATTCATAAGTATAAATAAATTCATAAATATTTTTTGTTGAAGATACATACAGTTAAATTTAATAAACAAAAAGGTGTTAGTCATAGAGTACTATTCCAAATCTTTCTATTCGAATTTTTCATGGGTTGTTATCCTAATAAAAGTATTCTATATTTTTTGCTTTTTTGAGCCTCCCTTAAATAATCAATACAATAAGCCATATGCATAAAAAATATAAAGCACTGTGCAATGCAGTACTATATATTTTGCGAGAACTCATTACCAAACGCAATTTGCACTAAAACTTTTGAAACATTCATCTTGAACTTGAACTTTTAGGACAATACAATAAAAAAAAACAAAAACAGTTCACACTGGGCCCGAGAACTGAGGTAATATCTAAATTTTTAAACCAATCAAATTCGAGGATTTTTCAGAATTTTGTGGATTTGAAATTGTCCAACGCCAATCTGAGCGAAGGGTTACCTAGAAGTTTTTGACAGAAATGGTATAGATTATCTGTCAAATACTTCTCGGTGGAAATTGTTGCAACCATATGGACTACATTTGTATAAGCTAATCAAATGATTGCATTTCAATGTGACTTCGACCAGTCCGGCGTACTGTGAACGCTGTGTATATCACCACAATTGGTTTATGTCTTTGCTAGTATTTAACTTGTTTAAATGTTTAATGTTTTAGAGTATTTTTCCTGTTATTTAAAGGTTTACAACCCTATAAAATGGCAGATAGAGGGAAGTGTAAAGTACTTTATGACCAACACATCTTAGATTCTTAGATTTAAATATTTTCTTTATCTGAGAAAATTTCATAATTGCGTATTTAAGTATACTGGCGTAAAAAATATATGTACTGACAAAATAAAATAAAAGCGGTGACGTTTAGTCAGTTTAACTATACATCACCCCTACTTTTCTTCTTATACAGAGTAAAATATGTTTGTAATTAAATTAAGAAATATGTAAAAATGTAATTGTTGTTTTTGAAAAATATAGCTCAAACCGCGTATTGTAATGCCGCGATAGTGCATGTGTGTATAGGCATTTTAAACCAAACACCCTGAAAGTATGCAATTTTATGAAGTCAAAAATGCATAATACGAGCTTTCAAAATTTGTAAATTGTATGAGAACTTATAAAAATGTAGTACCACAACAATAGTACTGCCGCGATAAATACCGATAGTTGTCTATCAACGCGATATATTTATTTAGTTTTAGTGCAAAATAGCGTTTTGTTTTATCACATTAATTACTAGTCTTAAAATTGTATTTACTATTCGAAAAATATTTATAAGAAATTACCACATCATAAAAACAAACAAAAAGTCGACAATTAAAACTAAGCACTTTGGGTTGCGCAGCGCCGCAAAATGTCAGTCAACAATTACCCTGACAGTATGCAATCTTTAAGTATATGTATTATTTTGCCGTGAGCTTTCAATGTTTGTGCATTGTTATTGAGCTTTTATATATTTAGTACAAGAACAATAGTACTGGCGCCAGAAATACCGATAGATTTATAAAAAAATTAGCCAGTCTATTACCAAATCCTAGCTGCAAAATATGCACACACAGCACAGATGTGCAGGCCAGCCGTAATTTGATGACCACCGATAAAACATATTTTGGCTTCCGTAAATACAATTTGCGGCAAGTTTCTCTGAAAATTGAGATTTGGAAAGGTAATATTTTACTTTCGTCTCAAATATTATTGCTTTTAATTGGCTAATAATAAATTAAATGGACAATTGACAGGTAATTTATATATTTTAATTGTATATAAGCAATACAATATTTAAAATTAGTATATACATTGTTTTAAGTATTTTCATTAAAAATATGGAACTCTATTATTTTAATATTAACGAAAAAAGGAAACATTTTATTTTATAATGCATAATATTATTAGAAATATACTTTGATAAAACTAACAATAGTGTTGAAAAAAATGTATCACAAAAAATTGTAACACACAAAAAAGTCAGTCCCCAAAATAACTAAATAACTGTCACCAAAATAAAATCAAAAATGTGCCAAATACATGCACATGCGCACATAGTCATATTTACAAACTTTTTTTCTTAGTATAATAACATTTTTAATCCTAATTATAATTAAATATATCTAAATTTTCCATATATACAATAAATATTTAAATATATTGAAAATCTTGGGAGAGTACCGACCCCACCTCTAAGATCGATGTCACGTTGTGGTATTTTTGGACATTACAGCTCAAAGATTGACCAACCACCAGCTTAACTAATGATTCATCCAATTTGTTTGTGTCCTTTGATTTCCCCATTATAAAATGACTCTTTGCTTACCTAAAACTCTCTCTGGCATAGCTTTTTGCTTAATCTCTGCTGATATTTTTATGTCTACTATTCTCGAAATTTGTATTTAATTTAAAATGTACGATTACAAATTAAAATAAATAACATTTAAAAGATGTATAATGATTGAATAATGATTGCAGAAAATGGAGAACCAAAACTAGCAGCTCCCGTTGGACTGGCTTCGTCAGCCGAAGAATCGGAGCCTCGCAACATCTCGTTTACGTATACACTATGGGTGGGAACGAATGTAACAGAAGCGTTCTCACTGTCCCTAATCACACCGAAGAATACCACTTTTTTTCGAGCTATGACACAGGCAGCAGATATGGACACACGATTTCTTTTTGAGGCCCGTGACTGGCCAAATGGGCATTATGTCCATACGTTGGCTGGCAAGAACGAAGAACCTCGAGGGTAAAAATTTGATTATATATTTCTATATAAAAGGATATTTGATCAAATCATGTTTATACAATAGATACAACTTTTGGTTATTGTATCGTCTACCAGAACTTCCAGATCCTAGTAATCCTCCAGGTAATCAACTAATTGCACCTGTCGGAGTAGACGAGCTAATGGTTGAAGATGGCGAACACTATCTGTACTGGTATAAAAAACTGTAGAGTATATTACAAAATAATAGTCGTTTATATTATCGTAAAATAAAAGTACAATATTACAAGTTGAAATTATTAAATTCTGTAAGTTATTTTTATTATTTTATATATTTTTTTTAATTACATTAATTAATAGTTATTCGTAGTGATGCTTAACTATATGAATATTTGTCTGAGCGTTGCTATATATAAATTATCACTGTTTAAATAGTCGCATACTTGTTCTATACGTCAATAATGAATATGCTGAGAGCTGAAAAATAAGTAAATGTTTGTAATTTCAATAGTCTTTGCAATTTAAATATGTGTATTACAAATGTGTACATATTTAATAATTGTAATTCACGATTAGACTTATACGATTGGCCGACACAGAATTATTCGAATGATACGATTGACCGAATATTGATTATACAAAATCTAATTACCCGACACATACGATTGGTAGACACCCATAAAATCTTTTATATCAATTATATGCTTGTCGTTTCTATACTTTTGCTAGTTTTGTTTGTTTGTTTTCTGTCAAATTAAAGTTCATTTGGTCAGGAAATCGTCTTAGTCAGCTTTTTTATGATTTAGCAAATCGAGTCTCGTTTTATCGTATTATTCGACTAATCGAAAGTCGTTAAAACTGATTATTTTTGCTAAAAATAATTCAACAAATAATTATCGTACTATTCGGCTAATCGTATAATTCGGCCAATTATGTTAAGGCTAAATGACTTTTAATCACGAAAGCGCGTGGAAAAATGTCTATATTAAAACCAAAATACAGTATATTTTGTTTTTGAATAAAACATAGAATTTAAAGTTTTCAAATATAGTATATGTTTAACTTAAAAAAATACACCAAAATAAATCATGCAACATTTTCTTTACAAAACAAATCAATTTAAAGAGTATGAAAAACTAATGAGTGAATGATAATAATAGGTTTAATATATACGAATACTAAGCTGCAACATATGTTTAAACATAAAATAAGGACATGTGTATATTTATATAAATTTTAGTTTTTTTGTTATTATGTCATACAATAATTTGCGTAAATGCACTCGGGAAATGTATATTCCTCTGCTAGTTTATTTGTGCCTATGCCTGAGATGCAATAAACAAAATATTATATATTATTATAAATACTGGACAGTCCTGTTGCAACCATTTAAATGTAAACAAAAAATGGAAATATGTTTTATTTATAATTGAAAATTTAAAATAACATATAAAATATATATTTTTATTGTAGAAATATTTATACAATTATTGAACATATCTGCATAAAATGATTGAAACAGCTTATATTGGGTGCGTATTATAACAACTTTAAGTCAGACATAACTTTATCGATTTTGCAGGGAGACAAACTCTCCACAATTTCATTGCGGTGCACTTAAAAATTTAACGCGCAAACATGGTCGATACAAAATATGCTTCAATATATATATATATATATATATAAGTAAAAATAAATCTTATAAGCTTATGTATGTCAAATTATGTATTATAAATAAAACAAAAAATTATTAAACACATATTAGAGCAATTGTTAATTATTATTGCGTATATGCTGCTCGCGATTAGATTACGCGGTATCTGATCTTCAAACATCTCAAGCTAAATGATCGTTTGTTGAATGTTTCGTTAATTATATATAGTTAAAAAATCAAAAACAAAATGTAATAAATAATATAAAACATAAGTATATCAAACAAATGACAATATCAAACGTCAAAATTCAGCGTGAAATATCGTGCAAAATATGATTTTTCATGAAATTGCTTGTGAAGAGTTTTTAAGAATGCGACGTTAGCACCACTTTGAGTTTGAAATTTGTCAGATTCATAATAATTTTTTGTAATAACAGCTATATTTTGTATGGTAATCTTCATAATTTGCAAGCAGCATATGGTCCTTTATGCTTGTTTGTTTGCTTCTTAAGCAATTCTATTACTAATAAAGTTAAAACTTATTTACCAGGGAATGATTAAAAAAAGGTGAGATATTTTTCTCTGTATTTGTCTGTCTTTAGAATTTCCCCCGAATTGAATTGAATCGAGTAACGTTTTTTTGTCCATAAAATGATGATCTCACCCACATGTTAGGTGATTTTTATATACAGGCGTAAGAAAATTACTCGATTCAATTTGTTTTTTTTACAGACTTGCGCTGGAGTCATCACATCACAGACTATTGACTCAAAAAGTTTAGCTATAGTAGGCCAAATATAGCTACGACGCTTCTATACTTTCAAATATAACTTCTCGATCCATTTTTAGAAATGAGTATGAAATAAGAAGTTTTCCAACGATCTGGAAAAAGGCAGGATAAAAAAAATAAGTTGAAAATTAACTGAAGATACTAAGCAAGAGCCTCAGCACATTTCTTCAAAAACAACTGTATAATCTCCCCAGGACCTCTTCCTCTATTTACAATTATGATCAAAAGTGTATGTAAGACACGCGTGTAAAGCACATATAACCCAAATCCATGCTTTCACAAATTCCAAAATTCCATCTGAGAAGTGATCCATCTAAACCTTTAATTGCTTGATACACCTTTAAAAAAACAAATATTTCGAAAACAAATATTAAAATAATAATCATCAAAACAAAGAAACAGCAACATTTCTCATGAAATCATGTGCAGAACATTATTTCGCGTGGAATAGTTATGGAGAGCTTTTATAAGTGCGTTTAAAGCCAACACTTTTAGTAATCTCGAGCAGCGTACCACTGCGGCAAAATTTGACAGATTCATAATCTTTTGTGTAATCTAAAGCTAAATTTTATATGGTAATCTTGTGTAATCGCAAGCAGCGTATGGACCTTAAACCATAATATTTGTGACATTAATATTGACATTGAATCTACTCATTTACACTGTTAAAATATATATATTGAACTCTCAAAAAAAGGCATGAAATACATAACGCCATTTTTTCTAAATTAAAGTAAACAAAATTTCTCCGTAATTACGTTAACGTTTACAAGTAATTAAAAATGACTATAAAAATTCCAGCTCGGTGATTGGAACTTTAAGAGCGCTTACGCCAATTTTGGGTCGTCATTCTCTCCCGAGTAGACAAGCAGTTTACATTTTGGTGAGAAAATTTGAGTCAACATATTCACTGTTTATTGTTGGAGCGTTATTTCTTCAATCAATTGCATGGGCTGAACATCAGTGATATGTGGTTTCAACAAGATGATTCCACATCCTACACAGCGGAAGAAACAATCGACTTATTGAAGTTCAAGTTTTGTGATCGTGTTATATCGAGAAAAGGTCCTGTCGATTGACGGCCTAGATCTTGTGATTTAACGCCTCTACAGAGGCCTAATTGTGTGGCCGAGTCTTCGAAAATTGGCTTCAACGAATCGATCACTACAAGCGTGTCGTGGTGGACATATGACCAAAGTCGAGTTCCATTCATAATTGCATCGATTGTACTTTAAGCCAATAATAGAAGTTTTTATATATCCCAAATGGTTTGCGAGATATTTAAAATAAAAGTTGTCAAGTTCTTATTGAAAAACCCTTTACTTTCAAAAAAACCATCGGTCTAAAAAATAGTTGTATAATACAAGAAACGCGATAGTGTATTATTATTTAGGCAATATTTAAAGTTTTTTTCAACATATTGGAAAAATCTAGAAAAATATTTATCCGACATTTTTGTTTTTACGATGCTGACATTTTTCTTCCAAATCATTGATGATTCCATTGGCCATATCTGACCTTCAAATTTCAAGAAATAGGACTGACAAGATTCTTGCCAATTGAACAAAGGAGCGCCAGCGATACATTGGAGCTATTACTACTCAATGGGGGAGAAGAGTCCTCACATTGTTTTCAAGTGTATGAACGTGTTAAAAGTTATTTACGCAAAGGATCGCACTAACAGTGGGTTTTTGTGTTA
>JAAAKO020011150.1:0-17675 GCA_010015015.2 Bolitophila cinerea | reverse complement strand
ATGGAAAGTTCTGCGCAAAGTGTGCGGGTTTATGCTGTTCAAGTTAAAAAATTGATTCATTTCGCAAATATACGCGTAGAACATTTATAATAGGGACGCCGTTGCCGTTCCGCACAACCCTACAGTATAGTATAAACTAGAAACTAGATAATACATCATTGCGAGGATATTCCGCGTGTGTCAGGGGCGGTAGATATGTACTATATTATTCTAAAGCCCTTGCAATTTATACAAACGGGTTGACTGCAGTTTTAAAGGGAGCTCTAGAAAAGGGTGCCGAGTACGCGCCGGCTAGACTGTTCACAAAAGTGATCTTGGCTTATGTGATGTAATATATATATAATATAGCTGTCTCCATCCGATAAAGAGTGCTATCGCATTTTCGCTGTCTTTGGGGTCGTCGTCGCTCTGTCGTTTTCTGTGTATACGTCTTCGTATGCCCACTTGCGCAGTGACATTATAAAATATTGACGAAAATTGGACGCATTCCAAATCGACCCGGGTATAAAGCTCCGCACATTTTCTGGCAAAGGAAATCATTATGTTAAAGAGCACACAAAACAGCTTACTTTCTGGTTTAGCTGAACGCATTTCCACAGCATCTACACAGCATCTTCACAGCATATACACAAAACTTTAAGGGTAAATATATATACCATGAGAAAAATGCGCCTTTGACGCTTCGTGTGCTTTATATAAATAGAATACAACATATACAATATAAACACAAGTATTGAGTATTTTCTATATATATATATATATATATATATATATATACATATAATATACAGAGCGGAATATCGCGCTGCCATGACGAGCCAAAACTTGGAAATAAGACAGAAGACACCCACTTCGTACGCTCTAAGCAAGTCGCGAACATCAAAGAGGCCAACAAATTGAACGCAAACCTCACACTACTATATATCTAAATTCTAAATTCTATATACATATCTTCTCATTGTATGTGGGCAAACATATAAGCTATATACACGAGGCTCGAGTGCAAGATCTTTTGACTTTTGACTAATTTTAAAATAACTTTGAACAACTTAAATTTAATTAAAGATACAATACATATTTGATGTATCAATGTGGCTATGTTCTTGTGATGCGAATACTGAATATCATAAACTTATTCACTAATTGTTTCTCTGTGTTGAGAATATTTGGAATTTATTCGCAGTAGCGGCTAAATTATGCATTATTTATGACTTTGTCGAGCTTTGCTGACACAAATGATAACTCATTCCATGTGAGCTTTTATCCGGTTTTTGCAGATTTTATTTACGAAACTCAAAATCGGTAGCATAATACAAAATATTTTATTTTAAAGTCTATAAATAGAAAAATGCAGACCAACAAAGTTAAAAGGTAACCCTTTTTTAAAGTATTTATAGTAAAAATTCTACTGGTTTAACCATATTTTAAAATGCAAATATAAATAAAGGACCTTACTTTCTAATGCAGCAGAATGAACGAAAATTGTTATAATTACAAAAATAGTTTATTTCAAAATTGATAATTTCAAAATGTGATAATTTCAAAAGCATTTTATTTAAAAAAAACATATAATATATATATTACCTTGTTTTTTTGTAAGAATTTAATAATAATAAGAAATAAATAAATAATAAATTTATAATTCTTAAATAATTGAAATAATATGCCGTAAAAAAGTATAATAATTTTTGATCCGCTTCCGAATGTGCATCGCTGAAATCCGGGCCTACCAAAATTTTGTGTTTATTATTTCTCAATTCACAATATAAAATTCACAATTAGTTGATATTTCACGAATCCTACCCGAAACCCGATGCATATACTTAAGGCATATGCCATGGATCCAGAAAGTATTCGGGGGGCTATAGTGATTTCTTTTATTTTACAAAATTCGGTTCTGTTTCATGCGACCATAACTTGGTTGCTTTAAGTAAAGTCAACTTGAATTAGGTTATTGGTACATATTTTTTAAGTTGTCAGATTTCGAATTTTTTAAAGTCGAATTTAGTGTGTTGAAATTGGTAAAAACCTACAAGATAAACTCATCCGGAGCAAAACATGGAACCTAATTAATTTTATGTTTACTACCTGTTTAGCAATAATTCCAAATCATTAGCACACGAAATTGTATTAAAAAGCTCTTGTGGTTGTGTGTCGCATGCGACGCTCCATCACTCTTTCTCCCCGTTCCTAATTATATCCACCTCTAAAGCGGAAGTCGCACACACACACACACGCCAATACATACAATACCTCTGTGTCCGTTACGGTTCACCCCTGCGTAACGTAACCGCGCATGACTGGCTCATTGAACGTCCACAAAATTACGCCATTTCGACGACGACAATTTATGTTCATTATACATTTGCGGATTCGCGCGTGAACATATATTCAATATATATTTATATATAAATATATGTATGTATTTGTATATGCATACGTAGATTACATTGTTCTCGGATTATTGACCCTTAACTCCCTTTCCCATAATGGGCAAACAGGTGAACAGGTGATTAATTGGGTATATGGTTGTTTGTTTGTGTGGATATTGCATTTTGGTAATTATTGCGTTCCCAATAAAAAAATAATCAATTGAACAGTGTGAATCCAGAGATTCCTCGATATTCAAATCGACATTGCGTAAAATATCAAATTACAACTGGATTGTAGACCCTTCGGTTCTTCTCCAATTGTAATTTAAGTAGTTCAATGACATGATGACTTTGTAACAATGCTGTTTAAATTATATACAACGAAAGCTACGAAAGCTTTAGAATGACAAGACATTTTCAAAGCGCTTCGCTGCTCCGTAATAATGAGCAACCAACTTTTGAGCTTAACTTTCGTTTTCGTTTTGTTTTCAGTTTAATACACGTCGCCTTTGCGTTGCCACGTCACGTCGTCGTCGCCAAGTCGCCCAGAGGTTCCATTGAAAAGGCCAACTCTAGCGTAATGGCCAATAATACGAGCTTTTGATGTGCGCACCCGTCATAAGCTCTGACGCCCGGCGCTGCGCGTTGTCTATATGCGCGGTGCGAGCCCCTTTAGTGTGAAGCGACAATTTGCATTTTAAACATGATTTTTAGGTGTGTGTGTGTGGGAGTGTGTGTATGCGCAGCTCAGGCAAATTGAGGCGTTTAGTCTGCATTTCCATCTATTCACAGAGTCTTCGCGCGAAATGACACTAGCCCAATGTGCAAAAGTATATGTATTATAATATTAAAACGTTCTCCGAGACATTTTATTCAATTTATATGCTCGACTAACCCTCTGTCAAAGAACGTGAGCACGACACTGAAAAAAAGTATAATAATATATAAAATATGTGTCGCCGCGCACATAATTCCACGTGTATATACCGTAGACATACGTACATAGAAAATATTACCGGGAAAACTCCCACAGACACACAAACCATTTTTTTCCTTTTCGCAAATCGTCAAACGACAATGGCATTAGCTTGGCGCGCGTGAAGCTGACTCGCGCTTCTATAAAGAAGAGATTATATGACACCGACTTTAAGCTACAAAAAGAAATGCTTCGCAAATAAAAATATATAAACAAAAATAATGATTCTGCCGAAAAAGATGTAAAGCCTAAATAGGACAGATGAAAAGCGTCATGACGTCTTACGAATCGACTACAATGGTATTCTTGTTGAGAATAACCTATAGTAAATCTCTAGACAAAAAGGTTTATAAATAATATATGGAAAAAGGGGTTGTGGCATGTTTCGAAAATATCTCCTGTTGAATCTGTGTCCTGCGAATATAATATACATAAGTATGTACTTCCGTTCCCGCCATCAACTTCCGATGTATAATTCTCAACGCATATATTGTGTCTTGCACTTTGTACGCGCCACGCATAATTTGCAATTAACCTGCGCGTTTCACCTGCACGATGCCGCTTCCGTGAGCCTTATACACACGTTCTTCGCCAAGTAAACTAATTACGAAACTTTTTCATCTCAATTAATAATTTAATTAAATTCACCTGTGCGTTGTGCACGAATGACTTTCTCTCTCTCTCACTCACGCTTTGCAAGTTTTTCTGGTATTGTTTTGAAATTCATAATTCTGTTAAATATACATATACAAAAAAACTAGCAAGAAGAAATTCACTAGCGTTTAATTGAAACTTTCAGTTGCACAAACATGTTACAAGGTGGCGACGAGGCGTCCAGTGCAGTGCGGTAAGCTCTGTGATGTTGAGCCGCCGTGTGCAAGTGCATCCTGAAGCACGGGCGGAAAGGGAGAGAAGAGGTTGAATAATTACTATGTATATCATGTATATGTAGTTCGGAGTGCAACGGTAGAAGCGTAATTGCAAAAAGCTCGTTGCTCACTTTTTATGTATATATATATATTGTATATGTATATTGTATTGTATATATAAAAACGTTGCAGTGACATTTTACATTTTATATAATTTGTACGATGTCGTTGACAAATGTGATCGGAGCGGAGTCTAGCAAGGCAGGTACAGCAGCGGGTAGGATTTGTCGCGCAAAATGGTTTAAGGGTATTAGATGATATAGTAAAATTTATGTTGAGTGCGACATAATAAATAAAGGTTTTTGCGAAAGGAATAGCATGAGGGCAATTAACAACTATGTGTTGATTCGATCAAGCAAATAATGTATATTTATCGCATGATTTAGAATGTAGGAACTTCAAAGAAAATAAAGATAAATCTTAGGCGGAGCCGGTTAACTGCATCGGCTGCACCATTGGACTAAGCATTTAATACCCATTTAATAATATAGTTAGCTTTTGAATTAAAAATATGTACACACACACATTTATTCGGACACGTACTACTTTTTATTGGATTCTTCTGATTTTTTTTTTCATTTAAAAAAAATTAAAGTTCAATATCTTTTATTGTTATATTTTTTGAATTACCTTTTTATGGAAGATAAAACCCAATTCTGCAGCTGTACCTTGAAAAACATGTTTTTATTTCTATTGTATTTATAACTTTTTATACTTCAAACTTTTAATAAAGCGAAACCAATTTTACTTTATATTGGTAACACATTTATAATTAAAAAAAATAAAAAGAAATTCGGATTAGTACTTTTTAAATTTTGGCTGAAATAATTCTACGACAATTACTTTTAATTACAGATTAACATTTTTAGGCTATATGATGTTTTAGGGCATATCTTAGTATATTCAATGATAATATTTGGTACCTCATTGTTTACTATTCGAAACAATGAAGATTATATTTCCTCAATGGATTTTATCAGCTCGGTATCGTTATTGATATTTTTAAATTAGTGGAAATCCTTCCAACATTGCTTTCAACCTAACAATACAATTCAAAGTCACTGTAATAACATTTATTTTACTAAAGTTGTGAAATCGATTGGCAATACTGGAATTCATGAATTTCCTGCTGATGATAGAACATAAAGACTAAACGTGTATATTATTATTATAAACGCGCGGTTTTACATCCGAAATGAAATGTTAATAATATAATATTAGATTTTGTATACGATTACTGTATTTCAAATACAATGAAACCTACGCCATTCATCTAAACAACACACATATTTGTATAAAGCATCCTGTGGTTGTTCCTTCGAGAGCGCACAGCTCATGAAAGGGCAAGCGTAGCGAGCTTATTCCTTTTACTGTTTACACCTCTATATCATATGTATATATAATATCGCACTTACCGCATGCGCGCACTCATGAATTACAAGCAACATATGCATATTATACACAAAACAAAGACGTTACACAGGGTGCACACTCACACACATTTTCGAGTACACCCTGCGTACAACAAACCGACGCCACCGCGACGCCACAACCCGCTAGCGGTTAGGCCATAACTCAAAACAACAACAACAACAACAACAAACACCGTGCTGCACAACGCCTCCTTCACCTTCCAAGTCCAACCAACCCTTACCACCCATATCAGAATATAGATGAGACTTTAGAAGAGAGCGCGTGCACCAACTCCCTTTAAATCTCCACTATTTGATACAACATTTCATATATTGTATAATATAGTGTGTTCCCGGCACTGCGCATGTAAAGCAAACTGAAAATAGTTTATCCGCCGAGAGCACAAAGCGAGAGACCACATACACGTAATTACATACAGGTAAACTTTTGCCACCGCTTCGGTTTACGCATACATTCGAACTTCCAAGTACTATGTCGCCTCTGTTAGAGGCTAAGCTCACCTATATACATAAACTCACTCACACTTATGCAAAGTGTTGAGATACAATATAACAACAACAACAACAACAAAAACAACATCAGGAGCATAGTGCCAGCAGCTTTACTGCGACGACGACGATGACGTCCCCGATGACCTGCTCCTTTGGGGCTATACGTATTAAACCTGACTAATTGGAATCACTTAAGTGAGCAATACACGCAGGGTTGAAAGAACACGTCCCTCACACAAATATACTATGTAATGTACTATATATATATATATATATATATTCCCTCCCGTCCTGGATAATTGTGTCCTTTGTATTGACGCACGCTTTTCCGGGTAATCAATTTTTCTGTACGCGACACCGCAACGCGCTCTATATTTATTGTTATTATTATCAATTATGTTATCATGTACTTGATCACTTGCTCTAATTAGATACACCGCTCTTTTTAAAGAAGTACCCCCATCTCAACGGCCACCGCCGCCGCTGCACTGTGTTGCAAAAGTGTACTTTTGTTGACAACCATACACCTAGGCTCAATTTTTATGCTAAAATTATAATTTTTAGGGGACGAAAAAAAATATAAAAAATATTAAAAGTCGTGTTTAAAAATAAGAAAATTAGTTTTAGACTTTTCATGTAAAAATACATTTTTTTTGAGTATATTGTAATAATTTAAAATTTATAAATAACAGATTTTGAAATAATCGCGTGCACAGTTTTTAATTTTTAAGCGGAAATTTTGATCTTTAAATATTTCTTTTTACTTTACTTGGTCGTCCATATATTTTTTGACAACCTTTAGATAACCTTTACTTTCACTTGTCTGATCCAGCTTATATTTGAGACACATTAACTGGTTTGAACGAGACTTTATTTGTTTTTAAATATCTTTATAAAAAATATATATATATATTTATATACGAGTATATTTTAATAAAAATAAAAAAAGGGAAATTACTTTATATATTTCAAAATATTTTGTTTTAAAAAATATTTTTTAAACCCGTTTTGTTTCAGGAATAATTTCTAATTATAAAAAAATAATAAATAATATATATTTGGAATACTAATTAAAAAATAAAAAATAAATTTTTTTACAAAAGCATTCTATTGATGTTTTAATAAATACCAATTTTTTTTTTTGATAAAATATTTATTTTTTAGAAGATTGATCATTCATTTCTATCCAATAAAAGATCTACATATTGATGTGTTTGCTAATGTAATCTTCTTGTATTTGCCTTTTTAAAAAAAATAGTAAAAAAGATAGCCTCATAAATACCAAAAACAAGTTCTTTTCTTAATTTTGACCATGAGACATGAATCGCAAGACCAAAAATATGGATATTTTCATTTTACTGTAATTTTAATAATTTTTTTTAAATAGAGTCCACAACTGTTTTGTTTATGGCTGTCACACTGTGCGCTACGCCGCCCATTGTGAAATAATAACTCAGTGCGTTTATATTTATGTCGATTTATGTACTTATACAAACACAGAGCCTGTTGCAAATTTATTTGTGCCTACAAAAATATAATAATTGTACCGCTCTAAAGATCTATTTTATACGGTGCCAGATGATGAGACGGGACCAATTCCAAACGTCCCCTATCCTTCGCCTCTAAGTCATAGTCTTTTGTCTGCGTCAAATGAAGTATAAAAGCAACAGAGAGCGCCGACGAGCGCGTGGGAGCTACAAAGAAAAACTTCTCATTATTTACTACGAATAAGTCCAAGGTATTATCGTTCATTAGGTATCTTTTGATATACTATATATTATATTTATATATGTGTGTAATGTGTGTACATATTGAAACGCGTTTTACTGAATGATTTTGAAAAGAATCAAACATTTCAAAGGGATGCCAAATTAAGAGTGTTTGTGTAACGTTTCTTTGGACGGTTGGTGAACTCAAGCACACTGGGAATCAGGGAAGATTGTTTGAATACTCGGATATTATATTAGTTATGACGACTGTTCATTCATGCATTGTAAGGCAGTTACACATATAATAGAAATATTATTCATAATGAATTATATTCAATTAGGTATGATTTTTATTTGAGTAAATTTAAAAAAAATCTTATCAGGAAAACGAGATAAAATCAAGCAAAAACCATAATACTTGGCAAATACAACAACATAATTATTTAATAATTATTTAAAAAAATATAAAATCTGCAAAATAAACTCTTATAAAGGATATTGCATATAGGAAAATATCCCGCATGGACTCCGCAGAATTCTCTTAAATATGAAATTATTTAATAATTGCATCCATAAGTATTTTTTAGCAAAATGACGTTATACAAACTTTCAAAATATTAAACGACCAAGTGTAATCTTTTAATTATATAATAGCTTCAATAATTAAATTTACATTATGTATCTAAGTTGTGTAAATGTTTCTCCAGTTATACATCGAACACGTTGTTTGGTTTATCCGAATGCATTTAACCATCCCTACAAAACTACTGACCGCACATTAAATCCGTATATATATATATTTATACCGACCACCATGAGTCTTCCACCCTGAGCTCCCGTTACAACAACGCTTGTTCCATCCCCGTCTCGATCGGGATAGCATTGCAGATTTTAATGACCCAATGGATAGATAGCGCGTAGCGAAAGTTTGGCGTGCATTTAACTGTTTCTTATATACACGTTTCGTTGCATTTGGTATCTGCTTAATTTATGGCATTTTAAGGGTGCGGGTGGTGCACAGACACACACACACACACACACAAGTTCCTATACATACAATCAATGTTTTATTATGTACGTGAATGAAACATCGAATTAAAGTTTTCCGTTCCTTGCGCGCCGCGCCATCGTGTCCGTCGGTGAATATAGGCAGTATGTAATCCAGGGTAGGCACTAGGCCAGACAAGCGGGTGTGTTAGTTATTCCACGATTGTGTATACGAAGTTTACGAGCCAATGGGGTGAGTGTGTGTGTAAGCACTTATCGATTCAAGCGCGTTCGTGATTGTGCACATTTCTACCTTTGATTTAATTAATTCCGAGGATCGTTTCGGCTTTATGTGAATTACGGTTTTACGATGTCGGATTGCGATGTTAAGCTTGCATGTATTTCAATGGTATATATACATTACAAGCTATAACTTATAATATAAATTGATTATCATGTCAAATTATATTATTAAATATATATTCAGTTGCTTTAATACGAGTTTAAAAAGATTTCATATCCGTATAAAATCTTCATGATTCAAAAGCTCTGCCAAAAACCGAAAACCATACGAGAAAATTATAGAAGCATTCTTTTGACCTTTGCATATCTTTGATGACTTCAAGACGAGCACACATATATCGGATGAGGGAGAATGGGAGAGAAACCCCGAGCTATATATAGCTTTTAGATGCGGCTTCGCAGATTGTGGGATGTGCGTGTGTGTATTTGCCATTTTTCGTTTTGACATCAAGCCAAGTGCGGCTGCAAATTATGTATGGGGTGTTCAACTGGGCGCGCGCCTGCAAGGGTCGTTCCGGTCAATTTAGGGTATACATATACAGTTTGCAGTATATACACATTGCACAATGCACATGCACATTTAAACTACATGCAATCGCAAATGTTTTCGTTGCCAATTCTATATATATATTTTTTTTAATTTCTATCCAAATTGTAAATTTGCAAAATTAAATTCAATGAACTCATCGTCGATTTGAATGGTATATAATTATTAATAATACACGCAAACAAAAACATTTCGTTTGTATTAGTTTGCATTTACAAACAAAAAAAACATGTACAACAAAATACGTATTTTTATTGTAAAATAACAGGAAACATAAAAACGTAAAAGCGCACAGATCAAAAAACAATAAACACGGAAAAAGGGAAAATAAAAATGCCGACAAACCGTTTTACGGATCAAAAATTTCAAATCCTTTTACATATGCAATTTTCATATGATAACCAATACAACGTATTTATAGTCTATTCTGTATATATGTTTGTGTGTGAGTGTGTGTATGCCGTGTGCAATTCGTATCAAATGTAAATAGCGACTCCGTGTTTTTTATGTGTGTGTGTGTGGGCGGGTAAACATTTTATTGAGAAAATTGCAATCGATGAACCTTGACGAAAACGGTGCACTGATCAAATCTTTGAAAATATATAAAATACACATATATATAATAAACATACATATAGAAATATACAGACAGATTCATATTCGAACAAGGTTTGGATAAAATATAATTCTTTGAGCGAATATTTTCAAGTTTATTTTATTATATTTCTACATATGTATAAAAGCTCCTCATATGCTCACACATACAAATACACACTCAAACCCAAACATACACATACGACTATATTTTATAGAAGAGAAAAAGCTAGTGAACGTGGGTATGCTCTGTCAGGCAAAAGCTGTTACACTTGGACAAATTTAGTTTTTCCAGCTTTTCATTTACAATTCTACATGCATTCGGCGTGCGCGCGCTTACACACACACACACTTATACACACATATAAATTCTAACTAAATACACATACACATTTCTGCATTTGTGTTTTATAACGCGCTTGAATGATTTATTGTCGAGGACTTGACTTTTGACAGAGGATTTTCCCTTCTAACCATTTTCAATGTGTGCGACTGTATGTGTGTGTGGGTGTATGTGTTCATCGGGACGAAATCGGATTACAGATATTTCATTGAATTCACCACCGAACCGCTCGCAGGATTTGAACCATATAATGCCGAGTGGGTGATTGAAGGTTATATGTGTTACGCGAGGATTTGAAGAATTATTCAACTGGATGTTCTAAATAGGACACAGTTCTATTAATAATTCCAGATGTTCATGATCACAAATCAAAGCCGTGGCGTGCGACGTCTTAGAAGTGTCGTCTGAGAAGTGTATAATATGTTAATTTTATCACTAACCTAAGATAATGGGAACATAATGATAAAATGAATATACATTGTAGAAATGTAAATTTATTTGATTTTTATAGTGTTTTATTTTTTATTATGAAACTCTCGGTAGCACAACATTTCGTCGAAAAACAGTTCATCAAAAAAATTATTAAAAATATGACTTTCTCCCTGCATATTGTAATGCAACAACATCCTATATTCCTATATTCCTATATTCCTATAAAATATGACTTCAATCCTCATTAATATTCTCATCTGGCTGTTTGGTATATGGCTGATGGGATTGGTCTTCAGGGAGTAACCATTCCCAAATATATAGGACTTTCTCCCAATATATTTCCATCAGGCTATTTGGCATATGGCTAATGGGATTGGTACAAAACTTCGTTTTAAGAGTCTGGAGGTGGAACCGTTCAAACAAAAGATTTTCTCTCTAATATTCCCATCAGGCTTTTTGAAATGTGGCTCGTGGGATTTGGGATGAAACTTCATTTTAAAGGTTATATAAAAAATATATGGGTGTATTTATTTTTCATTTATATTATTATTGTATTATTTGTTATTTATAGAGATTTTGTGCAGAGAAGACTGACTGTAATGTTCATTATTGCCTAATTCATGAAGACAGTGACATTGCTTCGTCAGACATTTGGCTCATATGTCATTATCTGAAAATTGCAACGCTTGTTGCGTTTAACGGATATATCTTGGCTCATATATCAGTCATAAAGTACTTTTTCAAGGGTTTATTCATAAAGAAATATTCTCAAAATATGTTAGACATAGAGTACTATTCCACATCCCCTTATCTGCAATGTTGACGTTTACTGTACACTGTATATAATTTCGGAAAGGGTTCTTTGAATATCTTTAAAACAAAGTTAAATCCCACCAGCAATATGTACAATAGCCTGTTAGGAAATAATTTATATATTGTTAGTAAGGAATCATCCTAAAGACCTTCCAAATCAAAGTTAAATCCCAATCTCACCAGCAAGTCATCACACTGTTTGGGTAGACCGGTTTTTGTTATTGAAATGTTTTTCGAGGAAATGCTTTTCGACGTAAAGTCGTGGAATCTTTTACATATTCATTGGCATTCCCGGTATTAGCTTTTTCAGGATATCAAAGCAATGTTAAGTTTTCGAAAAACCAAATATTTATGAATAACTTATTTGATATTTACTTGCTTGAGACTTGCAATTATGAGATTAATTCGCTGGAACTGTGGAGATATTAGATTACTCTCAAAATATTTGCCGTGATGAACTCTAAAATATGAACATCGTAGAGTTTACTAAATAGGAAATGGTAAAAATACAGAAAATTAGGTACAATCGGATAACCAACATTTAGTTTCGTTGATTCCAATCGATTCAGTTACAACAAAAATTGAATAATAAAGACATCAAATCTAAACTAATTGAAACAACTGAAAGCTCTTTCTATAAAGCTTCAGCAAGCAACAACAAAACATATCATGGAACGTCTACCACAAAAAAGAACCGGAAGCATAACCACAAAACGGTCCCTCGCTCAATTCGCTAAAAAGCCTTCTTCCGTTCGGCCGGAACTAAATCGTATACATATATACCTTTTTTAATATTTATTTTGTGTCTGTATGTGTGTGTGTGTACCAGAGTGCGTTTCAAGGAAAAATGCTATTTGTTAAGCAAACGTACCATTTCCCGTAATCCGTTCTCGAGAGCCAGAGAGCTTTCCCGCATATATATATATCTATAGTATAATACATTATTTTGTATACGTGTACTGACTGTATTGTATAAAATATACTTGCGCCAGGCTATATTCTCCCAGTTATAAGCTTAAACGCTTGCGACGAACAAAATAATACAAATCTATATTACATTTCTGTATTATGTATGTAGTTTGTGTGTATACTGTATATATGTGTATATGTGTGTAGACAGGACAAACTAAAACCATTCCTGTCTTTTCAATCTTACTTCATGACTCTGTGATAATGGATGAAAGTTACAGTATAAAAGCGTTCCCGTGCACTCAAACACACACACACACACACACATATATACACACAACCACGGGTAATGGGCTCTGCAAACGTCTCTCTAGTTTGTACCAGTATAAGTGAACGGTTCGTTGGAGTGTCAGTCGCCAATGTGTTTAAGGACACCCATACTTTCATCCTTTTCCCACACACCATCGCGACCACACACACATACACACACACAAACGATCATATGGTTTTATGGAATATTTTGAAGTTTCTCATACTCGTAAATATAAATGCATTTAAGTGGCAAATGCAGCACGAGTGTCTTTCATATTCCTACGCAATGAATTTTCTCTAAAATTGAATAGGAGTTTTATTTTTCTTGTGAAAATGGCTAGCAATTGTACTTCCGCGTCATCATTTCGCTCCAGTTTACGCTCCCGATTTTTTTTAGAGTTATAAAAATATTTTTTTTTATTGACTCTGTATCAAGTTATATAATTTTTAATTTTTGTATAAGTTTACTTGGAATACATTAACATTATTACATTAACGTATATAAATATTGTATGTATAGGCGCATGCTCTCGCAATATAGGGCAAAAGCATCGCGAGATAGGGAAAATGTGTACTTAAATCAATTTTCCTTTAATATTGCCAATCGATCCCTGCAGGCGCGTGGCGCTACAAAGGCCTCAATAAATGTGAATCTCCCGATCAGAATAATAACAATAAAACTGTATGTAAATAAATAAATATAAAAAGAACAAACATAAATTCATATATCAATATGGTATATATACCTGCATACAATATGTCTGTATATATAGACATATATACCATAAATACACATGTCCACAGACGTAAAAAGCCCATATAACACGAATGTGTGCTTGAATTCAACCATAAATTCCGATACGTTCGTATACACAAATATTCTGACGAGAAAAAGTACATCGAGACCAGAAGAAAAATCACCTAGGTTATCCGCCCGGCCACACACATACACATGCACGATTTTACATATGTATATGTATATATATACCGCATTGAAGGTGTGTGTGTGTATTGTATAAAAGTGCTTTGCGCTGGCTCTACCCTTTTCAATCGTAAAGGCCACGAGTACTCCTGGCATAACAATGCGGTTTGGGATCCATATAACATCCCCCCTGTACAGACTCACACACACACACACACACATTATTATCTGGCGAACGAGTTTGCTCTGCGGCTGAGCAGCCACTCTGGAAACACGCCGGGCACTCTGTATTTTTTAACACTTTGTCTAGAGTCTGGAAGTCTTGATATTCATTTGGATATACGAGTATATATATATATATATAAAATATGGATGTATTTTCTATAGATACGACCGCAGCCAGCAATTAGGGCAGGCTTGTTCACGTTGATGGATAGCATACCTATTATAGACGTCTGGAATACACATTTTTATTTTCACCCCTATATTATATGTTTTAGTATAAAATATGAAAATTCTGAGGTCTAAGTGTCATATATAGGTATATGAGAGGGAAAAATCTCGTGCTGTGAGCATTATCAATAATATATATACACTACGAGAGATATATGTATAGATTCACATTGTTCGCTCGTGACATGTGAAAATGAAAATAAAAATGAAAAATGCCGGACAAATGCCCACCACACGCATCTGTGTATGTGTGTGTGTGTCTGTTCTGTTCAAGGCTCAACCGACCAAAAGGGATTGATGAAAAATGCGGCGCACATAAGAGAATATCTTGTTGTAGTATTTTTGCGGTTCTTTCAAATGGGATATTTTAAAAGGCTTATCTGTTCCAGAAGCTTATTTCTTTTTTAATGGAAATTATAATCCTAAAGCTCCAAATTAATTAATCATGTTTTTTTCGATTTTAATTATTAACAATCAAAGCACGTTTCTATCTGTTGGCAATCTAAGCTTGCAAGATGCGTGTTGATGATTTCGTGATGTTTTCTTATTTGAATGACAAACATGTTTTGAAATCTAAGGTTTTAATTTGTATGCTAAAAATAGGAATTTTTTCTCTATCGATTTTCTACGATAGAGAAAAATTTCCTACTTTTTCATAATTAAATAAAAAATATATATAAGTGATGCGACAGAAGAACTAAAATATGCAGTTTTTTAAATAAAAATCTAGGCGTTGTTATCTGGCCACAAAAAACAGTATTGGTATTTTTGGTAATTATTTTTAATTAATGACATCCTGATAAAACATAAATTTATGTAACAGCACTTATAATTTTATAGATATTTATTTATATTATATTTTTATTTATATATATTATATTTTACATCTTCAAAGGACTTTGGATATCACTATTCTTTAAATGATAGTTAAATAAAAAATGTCCATTTTTTCATAGAAATATATGGTTTAGTTAAAATAAGCGGGAAACGGCAAGAATTTTAATAGTATGATGGTATGATTTTATGAAAATTAAAAAACAACAATGACATCTATTTTAAGAAATTGAAAAGAATGAAATTTAGAAAAAAATGGAAAAAATACCGCTGTATCATTTTATTTTATCCCCTTTTTCACAAAATAAAGTGGGATCACTTTTGATTTTTATATTAGGTGTGATTATGTACACGAATGCATTAAGCATATTTTTCTATATATTTATCAGTCCCATATGTTTGTGATATATGCCAATTAAATCAGTTAATATTTAAGGTATGTACGTTATTATTAAAAATCAATGCTTTAGATATCTGTTTTTAAAAATGTAATCAATAAATTAATAAAAGAAATATCAAAACCGGTCGACATGGCCACTCTTGGAGTTCGCAATTTCGTTATTTCTCAGGTAAACGCTTTGCTCGGATGCATCATTAATTTGTGGAAACATGCTGAAATGCAATCAATCGAATATTTCATTACGATAAACAATCAATAATTCAATTGTAAAAAAATGAATAGACGAGTGACAACTTGTCAGGTATGCACCGCGTTACGGGAACGCCAGAATTGACAGAGTACAGCTTTTATGTTTTATCCACATTTAATTTGAAAATAACAAATCCATTAAAACAAAAAACAATATCGAAAACCGCACATGTTCGTGTATTATGCTCGGGATTGTGGTTTCACCTATACAATGCAAACAAATAATATATATTTATATATAGTATACATGTAAACCGCAAAAGTAGCTTTAGCTGTATACATATACAACCACACACTCACACACACTTGACTCAAAATGTTTATTTTACATGATTACTGCCAAAAAGTGGCGCTATTTGTTTTCGAACAACATATTATTATTATTTTATTATCATTCGAGGATTTTGTGAATGTTGTGTAGATAATAATTGGTTTTTGGCATACGAGAGAAAACCACATTTGCATAAACATAAAATACATTTAAATTGTATATTTGTATATTGAGAGATATTTTTTTAATTGACAGAACTGACTGCATGTGGCTATATGCAATGCACGTTCGTGTTGCATCAGTGAGCTTTTGAGTTGTCATGTGCGTTGGCACTGTGGGAATGGTACGGCAGGTGTGCCTTTGATTTGACTCATTTTAAAGCTTTTTTTTAAATTTATTTTAAAAAATGTGTATACAAATAAAAAAATGACTGATAGCCGTTTTGAGCTTTTCTGCTGTAAGACATAAAATTAAAAGTACATGTGAAGTCGCATTTATACTAAATTTGCCATTCTTTGCATTTATCGTTTTTTAAATTAAAAAAACATTTTTTTTGATAAAGTTATTTTTTTTTGTAAATTTGTGCATGGTCTATTACGAAATTAATTAAAAATACAAGATGGTTCTTAAATAATTTTGCTATGTAACCTCAACGGTCCAAGACTTAGTTATGGAACCAGTTTAGTTGTTAAAAATCTATATTAATATATTGTCACCTTAAAAATGGTACCAAAAATAAATAATAAGTGTCAACAAAAAAATGTTTGTGTCCCAACAAATGTTTCAATCAGTGGCGTATAAGCTGAACCTGCTTTCCACCACTGTTATCAATCATTTGGTACTTTTTTTTGTAAGAAAATTAATTTATTCTAACAAAATTTATTCATAGTAACAAACATTTTTTCTTGGTTACAATATTTTTTTAATTGTAACCAAATTTTCGTATTTCGAAAACATTTTTTTTAAAGGACAGATTAATTTTAACTTTAAAAAAAACCTTAATTTAATTGAGGATTTTATGCTTTGCTGTTATGAATTTGTATGATTTCTACCGAACCTTTGATAGAATCAACTGATTGTCAACAAAAAAAAAGAAAATCTAAATTGATTTAAAAAAACATTTAGCTATATGTACATATACAATACTAATATTTTATTTTGAGCTGCATGCTTCCTCCCTAATTAAAAAAATGTTTTAAAAATATTAATACAATCTAATACAATTAGAAATTTATAATTAGAAATTTGCATTTAAGTTTAATTTATAATTAATAAATTTAACCGATTTATCAATAATTTGATTAATAAATTTTTTAAATCATTTTTTAAATCGAAGGTACTTTGTCAGCCTTAAAGCATTTTTGACGTAAGTCTATTTTCCGATTAATCCATTTA
>JAAAKO020011139.1:0-17677 GCA_010015015.2 Bolitophila cinerea | reverse complement strand
TGAACCTCTGTAACTTGTAAACTAATCGTCGGAGTGTCATGAAATTTTGACAGATATCTTTTTAAGGTTAGTACTTCGTACAAATCATATGGATTATTACATAGCAACGCCATCTATGTTTCATCCTACTTATTGAGTGATGTGTTAGAAGCCTATCATTTTTTTATCAAAAACATATTTTGTTGGTTACTATGTTTTGCCGGGAAAGTGTCGATATAATATTTGCGATTTTATAGATATAAAAATAATAATTTTAATTTGGTAAAAAACATCAGCTTCCTTTCTGCAAAAACAAATTTTGAATTCCCTCTCCCCCTTTTTTTACGTTTGCATTTTAAAATGGTGTAGCGTGTACACTATTATAACTATATTTAAGAAAATTTTGATTGTTTATATTTAAATGTTTTTTTGGTAATATTGTGCTTTGCAAAAATATAGAGAAAAAAATCTTTTTTTGAGCAATAAGAGCTTCTGAGCTTCTATTACCTTCTATTACCTTCCATTCCCTGGTAAATTACTTAATAATATTTTTAGTTTCTTGTAGATTCTTCCAAATTTGAGAATGGCTTAAACATCATGAACCTATCAAAAACCTAATAAAAAGAGTTTTTAATCTCTCTATACCTCTAAAAGGGAGCTGGTTAGCGTTTAGCGACGTGATTACTGATTATTACATGTATTACAGTTTTAGACTCGGAGAAGTCTTTCCCCCCAATTAACCTTCCTCCTGTTCGGCTAACTGTCCTAAAACTGAACATTTGCCATCCTCAAACTAGACAGCAATGATAGTGATAGCCAACAATGTTCTTTCGAAATCTTAATAAAAAGTTGCAATGAAAAAAAGAATAAACATGCTTTCAATATTATTGCAACAACAACATTGCTGCTTTTTGTATATGATCCACAGCTATCCGCAAACAGCTTTGGACGACTTCAAAATTTGTATTTCTGAATTGCTATCTATAATTAATTAGAAATGCCCCCTTTTTTGTTTGGTTAGAAAGTTATCTTACAGGATGGCGAGAAAGCTCCAAAATTATCCCCAAATGGCTTCGGTCAAGGCTGCATGAAATAGACCCCACTACATCGTACGCTACAACAATCATGTGTTGCGCAGGCGCAGCACTCTTTTTTATAACAAAAACATAAAGCAAAGAAGAAAGAAAAGAGATTATGGGAGATATTTATTTATAAACTTCAACGTAGATATAAGATGAACGAAGATGGACTGAGTGAGACTTTGTTAAATGGTTGGAGAACTGAAACAATCTTGTTTTTTATAAGAATGCCATGGAACAACACGCCCTGAGGCTTTGATAATTGTTTTCGGGGTTGATAATGATTGGCTGAGAACAAAAAAGATACACGTTTGTCCAAAATATGATATGCTAATATTTAATATACCTTCTATCAAGCCATCCGATCTTACGAAGATCTCTTTGCAATTCTACTATTATGCAATTATTTAAAAAATTGTAACCATAAAAATCAGTCAAAATCACTACTTCAATGCACATAACACACAAACACACCTTTTTAAAACATGCGCGAATCCATATCTCAGACAAAAAATAGTGATAAAAAACAAATCGTCTGTCTTGATAATTTGGATATAGTATAAAATATACACAAGACTTTTAGTCTCGCCTGTAATCAAATTCAAATAGAGCCAATAAGACACTTGCTGATAAGATAATAATAATTTCTTTCTCTCTCTGCTTACCTATTTTTTATTTCATATTGATAATCCTTAAACCACAACAAAAAAACACTAAGTTTTTATTTAAGTATTCTCGCGCTTTGTGTGTGTGTGTATTTATTTATATAATAATAGGATATAATTTTCATCAATATCTATTTTATTATCAAAATTACATAACAAAATGGCACTCTTTGGATTTCCACCGTAGTTATATTATATATTCTCTAATTCTACGAAAATAATATATGATGCCCATTCTCTTTTTTTAGTTTGTTAATTACAAAATATATAGTATTTTTTCGTGCATAACAAATATATAGTTTCTATATTTTATATATAAGATTATATAATGGAGAATTTTCTAGAAACGCACGTGTTTGTTTTGTTCACATAGTATAGTTAATAATCACTTATTTATGTTTTTACATTTAGTATTCATAAAAACGGATAAGCGGATGCACGCGTGCTTTTATTTCTACCCGATATACTGGATTTAGTTTTTTTTTGGTCTGTATTAGATGACTAAATTTAATCTTTTAATAAATTTATACTTTGACATAAACCTAAAATACTTTATTTGTAGCTAAAAGCTTAGATAGGATTACTTTTTTTGGTTCAAGTTCTCGAAGAAGAGAATGCTATTTCTTAGAATGCCCGATGGCACGACGATCGGACTAGACGGACGTTCTGGATTGTAGTGACCCGAAACAATCTCAGTGGGCGTGTTTTTGGATGTAGCATTGGTTGCATTGTTGGTTACAGGGGTTACGTTATTGGTAACAGCGGTGCCATTGGTTCCATTAGTTTTAATGGTAGTATCGACTGTAACTGGAACTTTGGCGATTGGTTCCGCAATTACTTTGGTATCGTCTGTAACTTTCACTGATACTGGAACTGGAGTAGCAATAACAGATACTTCTGGCGCAACTGCTACTGCGGGCACTGGTAACTCTACAAGTGTTGCGGGTAGTGGTACTGCTGCTACTACTGTGGGTACTGCTGCTGGTACTGCAGCAGGTACGGAAGCAGGTAAAGCTGCTGGTAAAGCTTCTGGCAAAGCAGCTGGTAAAGCAGCTGGTACTGTTGCTGGTAAAGCTGCCGGTAAAGCTGCTACTGGTAAAGCTGCTGGTACAATTTCTGGAACTACAACTGGAAGAGCGACTGATACAGCTACTGAATCAGCTACTGGTACCGATCTTGGTGCCACCACGGGATCCGCATTCGATAGTCTGTATAAAAAAAACTTTGTAGAATAGTTTTTTTTTTGGTGTCTTTGATTACCTCAATTCCTCCCGGAATTTCGTGGACAAACTGCGAGCGGTTATACTGTGACCCGGGGCCATCGGATGATAGGTTTGATCGTACATGGGAACGAACGAGTCCGGTGAAGGCTGAACGCCATTGCTGCTATCGATTCCTTCCATATTGATTCCGTTGCTTTTGCCGTTACTGTCTTTTGATGAATGCCAGACGATCGACTGGTGAAAAAAAAGATGTGTACAATTATTATCAATGCCAACCCAAAAACACCAAAAAAGATATGAAAGTACGTGCGAACTACTATACATAAAGATAAGACACGTTTTTAATTATTACCTTCCTCAATTTAATCTATATAATAGATTCACGTACATGAGCAGCGTATCAAAAAAACACAAATCGATTTTTGGATTATTTGGTGGTTTGAAAATACCAAGCTATGCATATGCTGAAATATCTTTCTAGAGTATTGGATACATTTATTTTAGCCAAGCTATACAGTTTAATGTGTGGTGTAGTTATTTGTTTAACATTAAAAAACAGCAAACATAACATCTGCGTTATCAGTGTATTCAAGCGAGCGCGGCGTTTTTTTTGTCGCGGTAGTAGTAGATTTTTAAATAAAGATAATACAATAGGAAGTAGGAGTTTGGCTGACTAATTTTTGTGTGGCTTAGTTTTTATTGTGCGGTATTAAGAGATCAAAAGACAAGCTGAATTTTTAAATTAGTAAGAATTTATAAGTACAACTATGTATTTTTTAGGTTTGTCCTTGACGTGCCTTGACATTGATACCATTTTGTACCGTAGAGCAATAATAATTTAGACTATATAGAGGAAATGTTTTGTATTTTGTAATGGTATTCAACTTTGAAGTAACGAATTATTAGACTAGTTTTTGGATTATTTAGATATTTTATTAACACGTATTTTAATAGTTATAGAAGACGATGAGGCCTAGTATGGTACCAACCTAATGGTTAAAATCCATTTGGCCAAATATCACTTGGAGAAATGCCATTTAGCCGAATGGGTCCCCGTTTGCTTAAGAAATGCTCGTAACTCATAACAAAAAATTTAAAAGTTTCAACTGGTCTAAACACACAAATAGGAAAAATATCAAATACAAAAAAATATCCAAAGCAAATACAAAAATCATGACCAGGTCCACATAAAAAAATAGTCAGAAAAGAGATAAAAACTAGAAAACTGCTCCATAAACACACACAAAACACAAAAAAAAACACAACCCATACCCACAAACCTAACCTAAAAACTATTTTAAAAACTAAAAAAAATGCAAAGATAACATACCTAAAAACATGTCAACATTTAAAAAATATTCAAGACTGATAAACTTGTTTGGGGCTATAAGACATGTCCAGCATTAAGAATAGTATAATATAAAACAATAAAACCAAGAAAATTGGTCCAGATCGATAAAACTAGTCCCGAATTTAATTTATGAATAAAATTTGTAATTTTTGGTTACGCAATATATGTACGGCCACATAATAGCCGAAAAAACAGAAACATTATAATTGTAGACATCTGAAATCCAACCACACAAAAAAGGTCCAAAACAGGAAGAAATACACTTAGCAATTTCGTCACGATAGTATTTATTTGACTACATTTTTTTAGGGATTTCATATTCTGTTTTTACGAAATTCTGTTTTTCAAAACTCTGTTTTTAAAGATTCCGGTTTTAAAAGTTTTGTTTTTCAAATTTCTAATATTCAAAATTCTGCGTTTTCAAAAATTCTGGATTACTAAATTCAGAAATATATTTTTTTGTTTCTGTAAACATACCCTCGTTTGAGTGTATTTTACCAAAGAAATAAAAAACTCCCCATTGCAAGTTTTTTATTTAGGTTTTTCTTCCAAAAGGTCCCTTATTCAAAAAAATGAAAAAACCCAACTTTTTTATTAAAACTAGGGCATTTTTCAGTTCCTTTTCCACTTCCGGCTGTATAATTCTCATTTTCCATAGCAGCTTCATACAGCTTTTATTTTTTAAATTAAATTTCTAAAGAAACAAAAAATGTATTATGTATGAATCAGAGCAGGAAAATAAAAATGGAATACATGGTTTATGTAATATTTCTAATTGATAAACAAATTGCTGGGAGAAGGACATGTCTCCATGTCTCCCCTCTATGGATACGCCAGTGATAGCAAGAATAAACGGTAATGAAAAATACAAAATCATATTTGCAAACATGTGCTAAAAAAACTATATAGAAAAATTTCGAAATAAATGATAAATATTTAGACCAAACAAGTCAATAATACATTTCTAAAACATTAAAAAAAAGTTTAGACCAAACAATGCTTAATCAAATAAACAGTAGGTTGACTAAAGCCTACGGATGCCTGGTTATAAACGGACATTAAGTGTAATAGTTCAGCCTTGTTTATTTCTAAAAATATGTCTTGTTACGTCTGCGGGATTTATGTGATCCCACCACAAGAGCAGTTGATTATGAAAAAGATACAATGACTTATAAACATGTCTAGATTAAAATACCAGGTGAAAAGATGAATTAGCATAATAATCAAGATCCCAAAAATAAGTCCTGATCAGAAACGAGAATATAACTTGATAAACAGAAACAGAATTATATCTGTAAAGAAGATCAGATAAAACAGTCTAATCTTGTCCAGTCCATGCTCAAAAGTTGTCCAGGTGTTAGAAAAAAGATATTCAAATACTGAAAAATCTCACAAAAACACATATGAACGGAATTTTTTAACCCACTCTTTTATCTTTAATAAGGTTGCCTACAGTTTCTCCAAATTGGAACCGCTAAATCAGGTTACAACAAAAACCCCTAAGAATTCTAGAGTTTCTGAGGGTTTTTTATTATATCCGTCTACAAGTCGGGAACTTCCAACTAACTTTACTTTGTAATTGAGTATTAGATATTATTTAATATAAAACATTGGGTATCGCGAAGAAAGCAAAAAATAAATAAACAGAACTTTTTGTCAGGGAAATAATTTGTTTTAGATGCTGTTGATGGAATGGTTCATGTTCAGAAAATAAAGTGAAGAAAAAAAAACGGTTTAAATCAACCTGACATTCTATACATACTTTTGCCCAAACTTGCATTTATCTATAGAGTGAAAAATTGATGTAATATAAATATGTATAATTGCGAGTATTTTGGCACGTCAATACGCTGGAATACATAATTGCTTATAAAAAAGTCGAATTCACATCTGATTCTGCTTTTGTACTTCCAATAATACAGCTCCACAAAATGCAATTCAGATGATTTCAGTTAACCTGTCTAAGAGGAGTTTGTTTCTGATTATGATATCCATATATGGAGTTGGAAAAAGACAAAAAACATATTAAAGAATAATTACAATAAGTCAAACATGTTGGACAATTTATTATTGCTTGTAACGTGATTTTAAAGATAGGAAGATAGAAATCATGGACTCTTCATTCTTCCACATTTCTCGATGAACTCTACGATTATCTCAAGTGAGATCAGTTGGAGCGATTCATTGAAATCTTAATAAGATTAAAACACTTATTATCACCAACAGTTTAGCGTGGTACTCTGGCCGAGAAAATGATCCAATAATTTCAACCTCTCAATACATTTATTTAACGTCCATCCATTTGTAATATACCACTTATATGATTTATCTAAATCTAAAACTTTTCAAATTTCATAATAATCGATTGTAAAAGTTTCGGTTTAATAGGAAATCAAGTAGCCTATAATTCCCGGTAAACTCTCGCGTCATGATGACTAAACGCAACACTGCGTTTAACATAAATCGAAAAATACTAATCCTCACTTACCTTGGGTCGGTTCAGCGGTGGCAATGTGTCAGCGCTTTGATTGTTCAAAAAGCTTTTGGCCAGAGCTTTCACCGATGGCAACGTTGGCAGTACCTCTTCCTCGATGACCGATTTTTCAAAGCCATTCTGTTGGTGTGCCTGGTGAATTGAAAGAAAATTAAACATTATTAAATTTAGCAGGTGTACTACATAAATAAAGGTGATAAAGTATACCTCAACCGAAACTCCAAACTCGTTTGGCAACAGTGTAGCCGAAACTGGCACCACTGTCTCAAAATGTTGCTGGGCCTCGGCCATTTTTGTTGATTTCGTCGTGGTCGTTTGCGTCGTCTGCGGCGGAAACACAAGCCTACTACGCTTCGGCGCTAAAAATTTAATCGTGTCTGGTGATAGGGGTTTCGAATTGAAAAGGCCGCTGTGTTTCTGCTGCAGAATTGGTGACGCAACCACAACAACACCTGGCGATGCTCGACTATGACGTGTCGTCGTCGTTAATTTACCTTCGTTTGTTAACTTATTGCTGAGCTGGTGCACGGCGAAGGTGTCCTCGAGCGGAGAACGTTTGGCGTCACGACCTGGTGCTCCTCCAAAATCACTGCTCGGACTCGATGGTGGTGTATACGTACCACCGATTGGTGTTCTGGTCGAGCTGATAATGTCGTGACGCAAGATTTTCGTTTCGCGTTTGTTCAGGTCATAAACTCGTGTTGAATCAGAGTCCTCGCTTGGCGTTAGACTATCGTGATTTTGAGTTGGAGACGTGGCTGAACTGCTGACGGCGGCTTCAAATTTGGCAACGTCAAATTCTTCGTCATCAATGACGTGCACTGGTCTAGCGGTAAAGATGGTTTCGGTCGTTGGTGCGGTGGCTGGCTTTAGGTCTCGAATTACGATGGCTGGCTCAAACGTTGAGGTGCTCTGTGCGCAAAATCATTTAATAAATATTAGTAATAGTATTAAAATAAACGTTTAGAGGAGGTATTTGTTTATACAAGCGTGTGCTAAACACAAGAACTAAAAACTGTTTGTGTATTTTTTTTTTGGTTTAGCAAAACCAACGCCCGACGACGTCTCTGTTAGCCTCTGTTTGCGCAGATTGTGCATGCCGAGGATTAGGTCAACAAATTCTATACATATATCGTTACTGAATATGATAACATTAATACATTACAACAGTTGTTACTTGCGATGAATGTGTGGGTGAAAGTTAATTGGTATTAGTACACGTTATCGCATGGGTTACCTGCGCTGTGTGCGGAACCTCTGTTATCAGAACGCATATTATTCACCTGGCAAATGTTGTTGTAGAGTTTTTTTTTGGTTATACATAATATCGCGATAAAGAAGTCGATTGCAATTGTGAAATTCTCTGCAATTTTGTTTGAAAATAGAATTCAATTTAATCGTTGATTTTTTTATGTGGATCTGATAACAAATGCGTTGGCGGCACGTCTTTGAGCTTATTGTATGTGCATTCTCAGAATTAGAAAAACATAAATCAAATTAATAAATTTTAAACAAACGCGAAAGCGACGGATAATTTATATCGGGAACAAAATTTAGTGGGACGGATTAGTCGATTAATATTTAGTTCAGAGTATTAGATGGAGCAGTAAGCGATATGAAATATTTAGATTTAGGATAACTAAATAAGAGGATATGAAAAGGGTTTGTGAAATGGATCTGTCCGACCTAAAAAAACACAAAAATTTGGCAGTAATGATATAATTTGACAAGAAAGGTGGGTCACAATGGACAATTTTTTTTAGGTAACAAATAAAAAGTATAAAAAGTGTCTTTAAATTAAAAGAGGCCAAACTATTGTTTTGTTTATTTTAATTTAGAAGCTAGATTAAATAAATTGGGTGTAGACATTTTCGAATTAGGCAGATGTCTTTGGAGCACAGTGTTAAAATATTTTTTTAAGCTAAAGTTCGTAATATCCTTTTTTTCAATTTACATCATTTAAAAAAGTAAAACTTCAAAAAAACGCTGATAATATAAGATTTTAACGGAATTAAATTTTTGAGCCAAAAAAGATTATTAAAGCCAACTATCACCAGTTTTTGGAGTCGGATTAAAATCCCCTTCTATTTCCATCAAAGAAGGATTTTCGGTTATTGTTTTTTTATGGTTACACGAAACATCTAAAATAAAAACTTTAAAAACTTTAATTATGGTGAGATGACAGAAAGTCAAAGGACATAAGGTACATGGACATTATGTGCATTTAAAAACAGACATAAAGTCCATGTACATTATGTTCGTTCTACCAAATACGTGCGGATTTAATGTTATTTTTTAGATAGAAATTATGTTCGCTTCAAACGGACTTTTTGATCAAAATATGTAATTTTAGTGTAGAATTAAAAATGCCGGTATGGCGGAACCATGCGCTCTCTGCTTTAGACACAAGTCACAAATGCACCCTTTAACAATATTTTATCACGCCAATGCTTTGGTTGAAACTCAAAAAGCGCTTGTATAAACGGTGAAATGACATAAGGTCCACGTACATAAGACCCATGGGCTTTATGTGTTTTTTTAAACCAGCTTTATGGGATTTATGTTCGTTTCGTTTCGGACATAAGACCCATGTGTTTTATGTCCGATTCAACCAGATACTTGACTTCATTTACCTTAATTTTTTTTTTTTAAATGTGTAACAATATATATAAAAAGTTTTGTGAAAAATCTATTTTAAATAAATTTTTATCTACTGATTTTTGAATTTAATTTTGGAATAACCAATAAATAAAAAAGTTTTTTAAACTATAAAAAAGATAGTAAGTTTTTTTATTATTTTATCTTTCAAAACCATGTTTTAAAATATCACAGAATTATGGGCAATATAAATTATGTTACTAAAAAATTGTGAACTTTGAAATATTCGTTGATTTTATCAAAGCAACAAAATTATTAACAAAAACACAAACAATATTTTGTTTTTTTATTGTAAAATAAAATAATATTTTTAATGTCCCAAAATCCACAAAAAAGTTTTTAATGGTTTCTCGTATAAATCAATTTGTTAAAAGGCAATTCGTTTAAAACATTTCGCAAAAAATCAATTTATCGTCTTTAATTTTTTTTTAGGCGCATTGTTTTTTCGGGAACTATATTTTTCGTGCCACCATTATTTATATAAATGTTAAAATAATAAACAACCACCAATAGCAATAGAGAGTGACAGATTAGGAAAAAAATGAATTTGTTGTTATTTTACAATGAGATACTATTTTACGTGAAGCATGCTTTAAAGGAAATGGTTTCAAACTTACCGAATAGCTGGTAATGCTTGTGTGTGTATGCTTTTTTAGCTAAAAACAAATATACCATTGTATTTACAAAACAAATCGGTGCTCTCTATAAACATTTTGTAACTTTTGGTGGTTGATATTATGTATTTATTGGTAAATATATATATATTATGGCTATAGCTTTATTACTACAGTGAGTTAATGAACAAAAAGTTCATGAGTAAATACATTTTATTTGACACAAGATAAAGATCAATGGTTTTTAGTTAAACTTCTTAGGTTTAAGTTATTTTAGTCTGGCTTAATAATAATTAAAAGTTAGGAAAAAGATTAAAAATATACAAATAAGGAACTCGCATGTTAAAATAAGATCTCTCTTCACCACAGACTGCCCAAGTCATGCAGTCGTAAACTACTGGATCGTTTTACAGAAGAAGTACGTTTTCGATAATTTACATTGGATTCTGCGCTCCGTAGACTATGGCTTCGCAAATCTTCCAAATTCGCATAAACGGTCTCAGTACAGACCGATTTCCGCGGTACTTTAAGCCGCCAGGACTCGTCCACAGAAATAGATTTTTCTGTATGACTTTGATAATTATCCTCACTTCTAGCAATAGTCTCCAAACTGTTGTTCGTGACTAAATCATTACCAGCCTCCATTCGTTCATCGAAAAACAATGGATTCACCACGAAATTATTGGTGGCTTTGCGCGAACGAAAACTATCCCGTTTCAAGTTCCCCAGCAGCATATGGCGTTCGAGTTGTGCCACAACATCGGATGGGATGGCAGCATCATCCCGACTGCCACTGCCGCCGTCACTCTCAGCACCACGCCACTCAGGTGACATTCTCTTGGTCTGCCTATAATGAGCCGGACGACTACCATTACTGCGTACGGAATTTAACGAAGACGATCGTTTTACACCAGGATACAGGCGAACTGACGATGCATCACTTAAACTACTAATTCCCGAGCTTCTAGAACTAATACTAAGCACTGCAGCGGCGCCATCTAGCGACCATGCTAATAATGGGTTTAAATCACTCACATAATCCTCGTCGGCACTGCTGCTAATGTTTGAGTTCGATCTTGCCGTCGGCTTTCGGGTACCAGATGAGCGCTTGGCATCGTTGATGTAGTAATCTCGACCATATCTTGGAACAATTGGAAAATACGAAGAATTTAAAAACCTTTAAAAAATGCAAATTATGACTTACGATTGAAGATTATTGCCGGATGACTTGCGTTCCGCGACCGCTTCCATGTCGTTCGCTTCACATTTGGCGGCTAAATTGCTGACATCAATGCTGCGGTGTCCGTTGGACTGGCTCAAACGTTTTTGCAATGCTTCCGCAGAGTACGGGTTGTTTGGAATTGCTTCGGCGTTTTGCCATTTCTGGTGCTCACGTTCGGCAATTGAGCCTAGAGCGTGTTGGAGATAGATTATTTTTTTGTATTATATATTTTTTATTAAACAAATTAGTTGTTAGGGGCAGTGAATTGTTTCAAAAAGACTAAATAAGTGAAAGAAGCAGAAAAAGTAATACTGACATGAATGAAATTGGCAGAGAACCTCAAACGTTTAAGTTTAATGATAACCACTTCATAATTTCCTTGAGACTGTGGCTATACCAAGATGTTCCGTCTACGGAACGGCCACTCGTCTTCCATTCAAATTAGACCTAATATTTTGCGAAATATACATTGCATGGTTTATTTTTTTACAATGAAAATCTATGAATTCAATTGTATTTTTTAGTTTTAAAACAATTGACATTATTTCCTAAGAACCCACGGCTGATTTACATATTTTTTTTAATTATCATCCAACAGACGATAATCATTTAGATTTTCTATTTTTTTTTTTTATTCAATGGAAATTGATTCCACAGATGGAAATTGACAGTTTTGGATGCTATTACACCGGAAATTTCTTCCACGGACTTTTATCCTTTTTGATTTCTTAACATATCTGTTGTTATTCATACAATATGGACATTCATCCAACGGACTATTTATTTTTAATTTTTATAAAATATACATTCATCTGACGGATTTTTTTCCTTTTTGCTTTCTTTTCATCCAAAGGTTTATTCTTCAAATGTTTATATTATTTTTGATTTAAATTCAATGGACAGTAATTCCGCGTACTTTCGTACTTTTCCAGATTTTAATACCACGGATTTTTTTTTACATTTTAATGGTTGTGGTTCTAAAAAGGACTATCATTGGTAACGGTTCAATGGACATCCCCAGACTTGCATTGTTATTTTTGGATTTTAATGCAATGGGCATTGCTTCCATGGACTTTTATCCATTTCAGATTTTAATACAATGGACGCAAATTATTTTTTTGAATTTAAATGTTTTTTTTGGATTTCAATACAAAGGACATTCATGCTATGGGTTACCCTGCGGTCTGTAATGTTTTTTCTTTATCTTTTTTAAAATTTAAAAACAATTGACATTAATACTATGGACTTTCATGCATTTTATTTAATTTTTAATTTCACAAACAGCATGTTTTTTGTTTGTTTTCAGGGTCACTTTATTTCTAATGGTTTTTGATATTTCATAACGGTGTCTCTCGATTATCCGAAAACCAGTTGGCCGATTGGTCGAATTACGATTGGCCGAATGATACATTTGGTCGAATCACAATTGGCCAAATCACGATTAGCCGATTGATACGAATGGCCGAATCACGATTGGTTGAATGATACTAATGACCAAATCACGATTGTCCGAATAAATACTGGCCCAATCACTATTGGCAGAATTTCCATCAGTTTTTTGTTTGTTTATCTTGATTTTTCTTAGGCCAATCGTGATTCGGTCAGTCGTATTATTCGGCCAAACGTATCATTCGGCCAATCGTGATTTGGCCAATCATGATTCGGCCAATTGAAATATGGCCAATCGTAGTACATTCTTTTCATTCAACAGACATTTATAATTATGGTTTTTGGGGTCGGTAGTATTTTTCGAAATGTTTTTTAAATTTGCTTTTCCGCTATGCTGTGGTTTCGCCCTTTTTGTAGTCTCAAACAACCCTTAAAAGAAGTTTATTTTTATTTGAACAGAATAGATGGTAATAGATTTTTTAATACGCACTATAAACATCGGTAAAAATGACGCTGTTCGTAATATACGCCGTGCTAAAAAAATTATGTCTTCAATTAATAATAATCTAGCAATACTATTAAGGTTGATAAACCCTTATTATATTCAGTTATAGTAAAAGAGACAAATGGAAAAACAGCGTGAAAAAGCAAATTATTAATACTTTAAAATCGAAAACCAACTAATTTAAGCTTAAAGTATAATTTACCTGGAATATCTTCCTCGTTGTTGTTATGTGCTAACATGCCCACGGTCACGTTTTCTAGATCAACATTGGAATTTGAATGAATATCAGTTGCTAAATTTATGGTGCTATTAGTGTCAGTAGTAGTAGTAGTAGTAGAAGTAGTGTTATTAGCAGTGTCAACCTCCACCACCTTTGGTGCTTCCGTCGGATTGGCCGACGAATCTAGTACAATATCTGTATCTATCAAAATCGGAAGTGGAATAGCGATATGGTTGAAATAGGATATCTCAGCAGTAGAACTATCAGTTGCGTGCCCCTCAATCAATGGCGCTGGAGTAGATGCTACAATATTTTCGATTGGCTCCAACGGCACTTGAGTAATGATAATGTGGTTTTCCGCGTTGTCCGTCTGCACAAATGCCGGTGGTGGCGATTGCGGCAGGAGACTCGGGTGTGGAATTTCCTGGTCATCAGTTATACTCTCAATATCTTCTTTAGTAATAACGACAAAATCTTCTATGTCATCATCGGTTGCAGCGCTATTTTGCTTGTCAATCACAACCAATGCCTCTAGCGAGGAAAGCTTTTCGGATAGCTCTTGGAAAACATCATATTTGGCTGACTGATGGTCATCACGAGCAATTGAGTCCTGTCTGTGTTCGGACAGTATCTCATTGGATGCAAGTTTTACTGTTTGGTTTGATAGTACTTCGATTTGGTCCACATTTACATCCGGTCTTAGTAAATCATCGGAAGCTATGCCCACTGGAGTGACAGAGGATTCCGGGGATTCTTCTGTAGCAATGGAATCTGTAACTTTGGTTGCGATAGTTGAAATTACCGGTGATTCAATATTTTTTTCTGTCTCAATCTTAAATGGTTCAATTTTATCAGATTCAACCACTGAAACGTCTGGCGATTCATTTTGATTTCCTTTGGAAATATTATTAGGTTCAATAATATCTGATTGAACCACTGAAATGACAGGCGATTTAATTTGTTCTTCTTTGACCATATTTACAGGTTCCTTAATCTCGGATTGAACCACTGGAATGACAGGCGAATCACGTCCCTCTTCTTTGTTTATCTCTTTCGTAACTATTTTTAGTGTTTCACCCACAATACTGGGCAACTGTAACTGTTCTTTGTCCACCTTTTCTGTGTTCAGCTCCACAGCCAAAAGTGCTGGCACTGTAGACAAAAGCACAGCACTTAAAACGGACTTTTCTGCAGAATTATCATCGGGAACAAGTTTTAGATTTGTACTATTAGAGTCAAATGCACTGTCAAGCGATTTATCGAAATCCGACGGGCTCACCTTACAGATGTACTGATCATGAGAATGATCAGCTTGCGCATGCTTATCCTGCAGCACAGCTAGTGGTTCACTGGAGCAGAGGACCGGTTTTAGTTCTTCCGTAACGGGTGACAAAACCGAATTAGATTGTAATGCATCGCTGGTCAGTAGGCTGTTGTCTACTGCTATTGGATCAGACTTTGGTGTTTGGATGGTCAGCCCAATCTTTGGAGATTTTTCGACTTTCGTGTAGATGTTCTCAATCGATGCAGTCGCAATGGCGATAGCGACAGGAGCAGTAATGACAGCAGCAATCTCATTCGCATTTTCATCGGATACTTCCGAAACATTGGCCATTATGGCTGCAACCTCTGAATCGGCTTCCAACTCAGCGGAACGCTCCGATTTTTCATCCACTGGTATCGGTATAGACTCCAATGATGTGTGTGTGTTAGTAGCATGCGTTGCAATGGTGAGTGCAGAATTTTGTGGTGAGCTTGTGATTTCTGTGTGCGAGAGGAAAAGTAGAAATAGGATTTGCAATTAGTTGGTGCAAGTGCATTATAAGTTAAAAGAAAAGATGAACATGTTATTATAGATTTTGGTTCAAGAAGTCTGGTGAATATGTATACCTGAAACTTTTGAGGATAGAGCGTCTGGATGCGGTGAGCTGTCGCTTTTATTGGATAGTCTGAAAATCATATATATTTTAGTTAGTGAATGTTTTGTATTTTTTTGAAAAATAGCACTTTATAAAACTTTCATTTGTGAAACAAGTTTATTAAATATAAGAGGTATAATAATTAAAATTCATTTCAGAATGATCAGGGCCAATGTGGTTAGGTGTAATTAGGTGAACGTCCAGGAAAAAAAGTCTCTAATTTGTTGATTTTACCAAAATTCTTAAAAGAAAACCCAGATAAAAGCACATGATTCTATTTATAGTATTTGTTAACAGTAGTAACAAAACTATCGGTAGAAAGTATTTCAAAATTATTTGTTAGGATTTAAAGATGAGTCATATCTTTTAACCATACATTTTTTAATATGTATTTATATAATACGACATAAATCCTCCACTCTAGTTTCATTTTTATTTCCGCACAATTCAGAAAGTTATGGAGGAAGTGACAAATGCGCATAACCGCATTATAGTGTATCTAAATAAGACATTTACCTTAGGTTTTTAAAATCGGACTGGTTTCATTAAAAGACTTTACAATATTTTTTTACAGTGCTTTATATTTATAATGTATTAATGACCATTTTTTCTCTCGGAGTTTGATAACTCGAGATATAAATCTAGGGTTTTTTCCACAGAATTTGTTCACTCGGGTTTTTAATTCCCTTTTTTTTCCTGGATATATGCGTAATTCGAGGAATTATACTCTGTTCCTCAATATTTGTGAACAAACCCAATTTAACCCAGTTTCATAACTTCCTAGAGTTTACACAAATTTTACAACTCGTAAAAGTTGACATTATAACCGACTGAAGAAATTGACAGTATATCTGTATTATCCCAATACAATCTTTTACACCCAAATAATTCTAATTAAACTAAGTGAAAAATGAAAAAACAATGGGACATTTTTGTAGTATCTTCTTCCGAAACAAATTTAATTAAAGAAGTTTTTTTAAAATCTCCTCACCAAAAACAAAAGTTTCAATTAGGTATTCAAAAATATGTTTTATGATCTCCTCGGCAAACAAGTAGTATATTTTCTGATTGGAGGTTTCGTTTATTTCTCCGCTAAACGAACAAAAGTTTTGTTAGTATGCTGTTATCAACACATTTTGCCTCCGAGACAAATACTCGATTCTGAAAAGATATAAGCTGGCTTTTGGCAGAAGAGATCCTATATTGAAGGTGTGTAGGCTCATGAGATTGTGAAAACAATAAATGGAGTTCTAGGTATTTTTTCCTAAATTATGATAGTGGTAATTTTTGGGAAAATAAACTTTTATGGGCAGTTACTCTTGCAACCCAAGCTACAGGTAAAATATAGCCAAAAAGAACTTTAAGTATAGATATTACAATTTTTGTCATTTAATTGAACTACTTTAAAAGAAGCTCGAGTATACCTTAACGGTTGCATCAGTTTTGTGAACAACAGCCAATGATCTTTAGGAGAACATTTAAAGTAATTCCAGTATATACATTTTTATGGGTATTTTAGAGTGCATTTTTAAGTAGATGGTTATGTCAAAATAAAAGAAAATTGAACTTTTGACAGCGTTTTGATTTATTTTGTTATGTCATAGCCAACAAATATATACAGCCGAAAACAGCCTTGCGCATGTGTGTGTGAGGTGGCCGGCCGCGTCTGACATTTTGTATTTAAACACAAGAAGTTTGTTAGAAAACGCGCGAAAGTTACGCACTTCGGTTCTGGAATCGACATTTGCAGGTTTGAAAGTCAAGCTTGGACAAAATATTGTATTTTCGATTTTATTTAAAATAAATAAAATGTAGCAAGTACTTCGTACTTTATGGTCGCTCTTTTAGGTCGTATAAGCGGTTTTTACGACCTTAAATGTGGGTTTGGCAAAGTACCTTTTTATGATTATTGTAAAGTGCTACTAGGATAAAGGAGGATGTCCAATATGTAAGATATGTATTGTCGTTAAAGGATCACAATCACAACGGCCAATGAGGTTTATACACCCTTTTTAAGGATTTATTTATACGGCCTAGGATCGAGCGGTCTGTGTTTATTGGGGTTAATTTATATTATATATATAATTTTACGATCGGTCCGTTTAATAAACGGCTGCTCGATTGAACCGACTCAGTATAAATAGCATGCACATAGGTACAATCATCCAGTAGCTCAGAGACCATTGAACAGTCCTTTTTAAATCATTTAAATAATAAAAAAATATAATTAAATATTGCAAAAAATGGTTGTTGAAGTATTAGATCAGTGTAAAAAAGACATGTGTCGAGATGATATGACGTATGAGCTGTGTAAAAATTACCTTCAATATTTTAAAGTTATCAAAGAGAGGATAGTTAA
>JAAAKO020011128.1:0-17679 GCA_010015015.2 Bolitophila cinerea | reverse complement strand
TGCAATGGGACCCAATCTCTGTCGGTGATATTTTGAAATTGGTACAATTTGCTTATTCGTGGTGGCACATCTGCTTATGTTTAATTTGTGGTTCAGCCCAGTTTTCAAGTTTACATTTATTCGAACTGTTTTTTTGTATTTTTGTTATGGAGATCTACTTGAAGAAATATACATGCGCCAACCGAAGGGATATTCGGACGGAACAAACAAAGTATGTAAATTACAGAAAAGTTTGTATGAGCTAAGTTTACAATATGCCTGCGTATTTGTAAATCATCCTATCAGAAATAGAGTTATTTTGGCCATTTATATTGATGACGGACTAATCGCAGCCAAAATTGTCCGATATCTATAAACATATGCTGCTAGGTAAACTTCAACAAGAATTTGAAATCAAAGTTTTTGAAGCTAGTGTATTTCTTTGAATTAAGATACATCAGTATACAGATTTTTCGGTGCACATCAACCAGGCATCGTACATAAGGTGTTGGCTAAATTCAAAATGGTTGATGCATTTCGAGTGTCAACACCTGCTGACACGTCTTCATCATTAAATTATACAATCGATGGTGACCCAGTGGACAATATACATTTCCGTATAGAGAAGCCGTTGGAAGTGTATGTATTTTGTATTTTGTATAATTCGTCATCTTGAAAACCCCACACGCATACATGTCATAGCCGTAAAGCGCATTATGAAGTACATTAAAGGCACTGCAGATTAAGGTATATTTTTTAAAGCAAACTGCAGCATTAATTTAGATTTTGTTAGTGATACTGACAATGCTGTAGAGAGAGAAACCCGAAGATCAACCAATGGCTTTGTTTTCATGTTCGGTTCAGGTACAATTTCATGGTGCTCACAGCGACAAAAGTTTGTCGTTTTATCTAAGACAGAGTCCACATACATTGCAGCGTCTGAAGCTGTTAAGCAGCTGCTATCTGTGTTGCTAACTGATCAGAACTTTTCTCCGAGGTTGTTTATGGACAAACAAAGCGCAATTCGTCTTATTAGGAATCCAGAATTCCACAAACGCACTAAACACATAGACGTGCGTTACTTATTACTACATTCGTGAAAAATTAGAAACAAACATGGAGTTATTTAATTAAAAAAAATTGGTACAATTGTTATAAACACATATATTGAATTAGTGGGAGTGTTGAAATAATATGATTTGCAATATATATCTTGTGTACCCGATTGGTCTTTTTGGTCGAGTTTTATTCAATAAAATGAGTTAAAGCTCTTGTTCGAAGATTTAGTAGCGGAAAATGATATGGTCATTTGAACAGGTGGTTTTAACATCGATATGTCTGTTGCTATTTCTGCTAAAAAATATATATTGTCCGAATTAAACCTATCTTTACACCCTTCAGGTCCAATAATGATGTTAATTAAATTAAACTTTTATTAAATATATTATATCTAAGATTTAAATCATAGTTTCTTTATTGCAATAAGAAAATGAAAAAAAAAGTTGTTCAATATCTAAAAGATATTATTTATTGATATTTTACTTCATTATATTATAACACAATAATTCATTAAAATATCCTAAATACATTTTACATAATCACTTCATGTTAAACACAAACTAATGCAAAATATAAACAACTGCTTGAAAAAGGTAAAGAACAAAAATGTGTCTCAGAGTCTTCCATTTAAAAAAAAAAAAAGTTTGGAGCAGCGACAAACTTATAAACAAAATACTAAAGTATCACAAGCTTTAAAAAAAATGTAACAAACCGTTTGTAGCTTCAGTTAATGATAAAATTTTATTATAAATTCGTATATGTTTTAATATATGGCAACACTAATTGAATAGACGTCGTTTAAATTAAGCTCCAACCTTTATTCGCTTTTAATACCGTAAAATCTGCCTAAAACCAACTCAAACCAATCAAATATGAAATGTTCAAAATCTATATTAGATTAGTATAAGAAGCCACTCAGTTTGGAAACCATTAAGTCATCATATTTATCGTTTTTAAAATCCTGTGACCATAACCTGACTTAGTGATCGTTTCCCGCGTTAAAACAAGTTATAAATATATATATATATATATATATAACAACATCAAAAACATGAATAGCTCCTGCCACCGCTAGATGTCACCATTTTCTCTCCGTTCTTTTTATAATTGCGCCGAAGTTATCCAACGCGTGTCGCGCAACGCTTGCGATCAGCGCACATGCGTGAGAGTACGAATTGGCGGATGGAGCGCCAGAAACCGCAACAACTCGGAGGCTGTAAGGATTCGCCGTGCCTGAAACGTTTCGACTCGCAAGTTCAGTTTTGGCCTTCATATAAATAAGGACCGATTTCACGTCGACGACGGAGCTTTGTCGCGCGCGCATGTTTTAACATTCAAATCGTATCGAAGTACAAAAGTGCGCGTTCCGAGTGAAACATGATTTAAGTGAAAGTTAAAATTCATATACATATTTTATGTATGATTCGTATCGAGGGACAGTAATTCAATACGTCCTTCGCGGGGACGCGCTTTTTTGAATATAACGGATAACAGTGCAGTGCCAGAGTATATATACATAATTGTATAATATATGCTAACGAGATTCTCCAAGGAATATTACATTTCGTATAAGTGTCAAACAATTAATTAGTAACATGTTGGAAGCGTCCGTTTAACTGTCGCTTGTCGTACAATTTATGCGGAAAACGCTTCACGCAATTTTCGCGTTGGACAGGCACACGTATGGAAAATATCACGTAACTGATTTAATGTTTTTTTTTTGGTTTTTGAGCAACAACAAAATCTGTAACATTTTATTAGATCGCAATTTGAAAGCGTAGCTCGGTGGTGTATGTGTGTGTGTGAGACACTTAGCAAATTTGCGTCAATTACCCGTTGAATTTATAGCGTTTCTCCGATGCGACAGCTTTGTTTGTGGGCGCACGCTTGTGCTGGCGTTCAATGCAAGGGAAGAGGTTTGGTTAGAGGCGGTGGGTTGTGTAGATTCCGCCTGGAATTCTTTAGCGAGCGTACTGCTTTCATGTGAAATATTGTAGACAGTATTTTTTTCTCGTAAGGAATTCCATTGCGTTTTTTTTCTTCTCTCGAATTTCCATTTAGTGTTTTAAGAAGATAGACAAGTGGTTTATGGGATTTGAGATTAATTTTAAGCGGTTGCTAAACCTTTAGTGACAGTTTGTGTTCATTAATAATGTTAGGTATATTTTTTAGCTTCGGGCTGAAGAAGTTTAAATTGTTTGTTTTTTATAATTTCTTTTACTGTTTAATACATACATAATACATAATAAACATAAACAATTGAAAAAAAACACCCTTTAACTAAAATTTTCGAATGCACCAAACAAGTAATATAACCCAAAATTCCACATGTAATACACAGTTTTATGGATGTTTTACAACAGTAACACGCGTCGAAAAAGATGTACTCCAGTCGTCCGTATATACGTACATTTGGATGGGTGATGTCAAGTGCGGCGTAGCAGGGGGTTGGGCGGATTGCTATGCTTAAACTAAATGGAAACATTTACTTCTATACTCTATGTATTATAGTATAAATGTATAACTTTACACATACATGTGAAGGGGTTGTTGTGCACGTCTATCTAAAGTGAAAACACATTTATTTTGATGAGTACTCCAGCGCCTTCCGCACATTACGCAGTTTCCCGCCACCCGATAACATACCGTTTTCAGATATTTGTTCGTGTGTGCGTGGAAAAATGCACGCAACGGAGAAACACGCACACACGCACTCTAGCACGTCTCCGTCGCATCGTAACAGTGTCACATATCATTGGACTATAAATCCTGGAGGAAACTATTTATATATATATATATGCGCAGTATTTCACATCAATGTTTAATAGGAAAAGTGGAAATGAAATATTGGGTAGTTGTCTCGTATAGGCTCATTTAAATATGGCCGACATGTGTTAGTTATTACATTTATTACTATATTGGATTACTATAAAATGATTTGGAATGTTTAGGTTTAGATCTGTGTCTTTAATATTTTTAAAACTACTTTATACAATGAAAAAAATGACTGAAAAAGAATTACAACATAAAATAAAAATATTTTCTTTTTGTAAACTAGTGGCACATATTTAAAGTCAAATCAAGATTAATGTTTTAAAATGATCGAGAGATTGTTGTTCATTTGGTTAGAATCTGTGGAGTTTTGACTATTGATGGATGGTATATAATCAATTTGATATTAAACACTCTGTTTCCTCAACATATATGTATGCGTTATGCTGAGTTTCAACCGGCGATATTTAAGTAAAATTTAAGGACAAATCATCAAATTTTGGAGGAAATATTTGCCAAATTTAAAAGTGCCGCCTGCTGGTCTTATAATGTCATATAACTCATTATATGTATGTCAACTTTGGTGGAAACGGTCGGGTTTGCCATTTGTAATATGACGTTTTAATTCATTCTGCCAAAAATGCCATATATCGACATACATTTTGTTACCTTGGTAGAAACACTTTATTTTAAAGATTTGTCAATATGTCGTCGTATTTGGCACATTTTTTTTTTACAGCCATGTTCATTATTTTTTTTGCTTTTTGACGCTTTTGCTATTATTATTGTGAATTTTTGTTCGGTTTTATAGTTACAAATTGATTGAAATGCTTAAACGCAGTACAAAACAATTCGATTGCCGGATGGTTGTACCAGCAATTCCACCTCCTACTTATCAGGAGACTTGCATTGCTATAAGAATGTTGAAAAGCGACAACAGCGCTAGGCGTCGACAATATTAGTATTTAATGATACAATTTTAAGAATATACGCTTTGGGAAAGGTTTTCATTCATTACAGAATTACACAATGAATTTGGACAACTACCGGGGTTTTGGGGATACCTTTGGAGCATTCACGAAAAACATGTTTTCGCCATCTTGTAAAATAACTTGGTCACAATACAAAAATTCGATCGCAAAAATGTCTGTGGAGCATTTACAAAAAACCTGTTTTTTGCCATCCTGTAAAATAACTTTCTGACCAAACAAAAAAAGTTTAGGTGGTCCTTTCAAAATATGTATCTATATGGCTATTCAGCTAAAAGTTAATTGGTTGTCATCCGAACCCGTTTAGGATTAGTTGTAAACCATTTGCTAACAAATGTTTGATGGCAAATTGACAAATCAGAAAAGTTTTGTGTCACTCAAATTTGGCAACGCCAGTGGACAATACAATGCCCACGTATAACTGCCAAATTGGTCGATACATAACATTTTACATGAAATTTGAAAGTGGCAAATAACACTCGTTTTACACTACTTTTGCACGGTGAATGAAATATAACTTTACTTATGGACGCTGAATCCGAAAATCGAGTTTAACATTTTTATATTTACCGTTATTTTTTAATCGGTATTTTCCGTTTTTTTCTTTTTTTTCACATATAGTCGTATAACTCGGTAACTCGGTATTGAAATAACAAACAAATTCATATATTCAGGTTTTTCTATCGACTTAGCGGTTTCATAGATATTGATATTGAAAGACACGATTTTTGAAAATTTTGAACGTTTTCTTATTTGAATGCTATGAAAAATATAAAACGAAAAAAAAATTCTCCATAGTCTGTATTGTTACTTAAAAACAAGCCCAAATTTATGAAAATCAACAAAAAAATAACAAAGTTAAAATGATTGTGCATTTTATCACTCAAACGCTTATAACTTTGTTATTTTTTATCCATTTTCAAAAATTAAGGATTATTTATTGAGGAACAACACAGAGGCTCTACGACTATAAAGAAATACATTTTTTATTGCGTTAACTATTCTTCAATAACATTCAAAAATTAAAAATTTGTAAAAAATTTCAAAAATTTTGTCTTTCAATATTAATATCTTTGAAACCGCTAAGCCGGAAAAAAACTGAATATATATATTTGTTCGTTATCATAAAATCATAAAAATCATTTTTTTTGTTGTTGAAATAATAATTAATTTAGTTAGTAGTTCGTAGGTAATAATAAGTCATATTTTAAATAAGTAAATCACCTTATATATAATATGAAAATTTCCAAAATTTGGTAAATTATATATAAAACTGAGGTACAATTTAAAAATAATTACTATCTATTCTTCCAACCGTACAAGTTCATTTTTTTACTTAAAACAGACAGTTTGGCTAAAAATCGGCTTAAATGTTACGCATTGATTTAAGAACAGTGTTCTTACGATTTTAGCTCTCCTTTATGACCCGAATTATAATAAAAAAAAAATGTGTATTCAGTACTCACATTAAAACAATATACTTCAAAAATACAACTACATTAATAGGTATATACAATAGATTTCAAAAATGATAACAACAAATTCTTTGTTGGTATAATTTTAACAATTACAAAAAGGCGCTTAAAAAGATATTGTAATCGCTTATCCAAAGATAATTAAAATAAAAAAAATTAATGATAATAAAAATAATAAAACAAATTTTTAATTATATTTTTAGTATATTTTGATTTGTATACTAAAAATATTATTAAAAAAATCGTTTTATAATTTTAATGATTATTGGCATAATAATAAATATTTTAATCAGTTATCAGTATATATTGAATTATCTTTTGATCAGCATTGTATACCACCATTTTATATTATGGTACACTATTATTTAATCATAAAACATAAATTAATAAAAGTTATTAAAAACAGTTGATGTTCTTGTTGAATCTTAAAAGGATTTTTTTTGAATTTTGAGTTTACGGTCATTTGAATATTTTTTAAAAGCTGTTGTTGCAATAATAGGAAGAATTTTAATAATAGTAATATTATTATTAAAATATGCGTTTAAAATTAGGCACCATATAAAAATCTGCTTTTTTTGATACCTAATCTTTTCCGCAACGTGATTTTATAAAAATATCATGATCATAAAGTAATGTATCTTCATTAAACAATGACTCTAAACGATCTTTTCTATTAAATATATCAAAATTATTATATATTATTGCGCCTTGTCTTCTCGGACGCCAGGACCCAGTAATATATTTACCTGTTCTCTACCGGTAAAATTGGTTAATTAAACTATGCAACTTGTATCGCTTTTTAAAATATATTTGACATGGATTCTTGCTTAAAATATTTGCTCTATAAGTCACATCAATAAAAATATGTAAATTATTTTGTGTATCATATTAAAACCACTACTAATACTACTACTAATATTTATTTAAGTAAAGTTCAACTCTTTTGAGCAGATCGGATCAGATGAAAAATCTTTGTAATATTATATTTGAAAAAAATTGTATCTTGTTATTATTCCGGGTAAAGTATTTAAGTATAGACATCTAAATATATCGAAAAATAATATTTGTTCTAAAATAATCTCCGAAATTATAAGCTAATACTTTCGAGAGGGCCATTCGCTTGTGCTAAAAATGTACGCGCCTATTTTAGGAGGACGGGGTAACTTTAAAAGCTAATTAAGGAGCCAACATATTTTATTGTAGATTGGTCACGAGTCATTTTTTTGACAACACATACGTATATTTGTATTAAAATTGCAACTTCACGAAAAACTTTATCTAAAATACTAATGTCGAATTGTATTCTTAATAGAGGTCTGCAACCCGCTGGTCATTTTTTCCTAAAAAAACTCGCTGCTTTCGTTTATAACTTTTTTTTTAAATTTGTATTACTTTTATTATGAACTATATTTAATTAAATTAGTTCACAAAACTATAAAGATTTTTATTATAAAACATATAATTTAAAGAAAAGATTTTTGTGGGTTAGTTTGGGCGGATAGTTTCTGCGGGTCGTATCGGTTTAAGAATATCAAATATTTCTATTTAATTTACAATTTGTGTATAGATACAATAGAATAAAAAATAAAATATGCTTTTCTTAATTATTTTTTTTCTAAAAGGCTTTTAAAAATTAAAAAAGTTAATAAAAAAATGCATTTTTTAAATATATTTTTTATAAACTTCAATATCATATTAAATATCCTGCTATTTGGCTGCAATATTTAAAAAAAATATCTATATGTATATTTTACTGATTTTTTTTTAAATAGCCGTTAAAAATTTAAAACTAATTATAAATTAAAAAAATGTTTATATTTTCTTAAAAAATGTATTGTGCATTTTGAAAAAAGGAAGAGACTTTTTTTTGTTTGGTCGCAATATTTTTTCAAAAATTAAACTACTAGAATATTTTAATGAAATATTATTTTTAAATGACCATTCAAAGCATTTTAAAAAAAATCTAAGTACTTTATAACACTTTAATGTCATATTATTTAAAAGTATTTTTTACCGGCCATTTAAAAAAACAGTAAAATATCTATGTAGTTTTTGTTTTACATAATGCAGCCAAACAAACAATAACACCTTCTTCATTTGTTTAAAAAAAAAATAGAAAAAAAAACATGTATGTAATTTTTTAATGAAATTTATTTTTTGCAGGAAGTTTAATACAACATTAAAGTTTTAAAAAATAAATATATGATTTTCTTTTAAATTACTTTTTTTTTTAACGGCCATTTAAAAAAAGGTATCAAATAATTTATTTTTTAATTTGTTATGAAAGTTTATTCTATTGTCTATAGAATTGCAAATTTTGAAGAAAATTGATCTATTACCCAATACACAGGACCGGAACCCGCCGTCGGAATCTCAACCTCACTCAGAAAATCCTGGGTTAGAGACCTGATGAAAAACGGCCAACTCTCACACTGGACTTCCAGGACTGGTTGCGAAATATCGAAGCTATTCCTAATAAAGCCCAGTGAGACGTTTGCGGAATCTTAACAGGACACTGTAAACTAAATAAGCACCTGCATAGGTTGGAATTTTCCGAAAGACCGTATGAAGCAGGTGAGATGAAATTGAATCTTCGGTACATTTTCTCGCCGAATGACCGCACTATTCCATCTAAGATGGATAGTGTTTCATTCCCACCTGATATCCCGTGATGAACTCCACCGCCTTCCTCTTGGTAAGATCGCTGAGTTCACTATGAAATCTGGTAGATTCCCAGATAGCGACCGTCTCTAAGAAACGGGTTGTAGTACAATGGGCCCTCCTGGTGGACTCCGTGCTGGACCAGTCTCTGTGAGACGGTCCCCCATCCTCTTATCATCATCATCAACACCCAATACCGAAAAGTAAAAGAAAAAAGAAGTTATGGGTATTTTTTGTGCATATAATCTATTAAAATAACAAAAACCAAATAAATTTAATCTCACTTCCAGTATTGATACATTGATATGCGGTTTCACGTGAAATGTTACTACGAGGTTCAGAACACACTTAAAAATGAAAATGATAATATTTAGATGATTCAAAGATAATATTAAGATGATTTGAAGGCTATGGTCTAAAATCGTAAAAACTCAACATTAATTATAAATCAGCATACTTAATTCGAGGCTTTTTGTGGGTTGTGTCTTGTGTACTAAGTATTTTATATTTTTTCTTGGTACTCCGCAAATATATTCTATTTTATTTACTATATAGAAAAATATGTAAACAATCCAGGAATATATTCAATATCCTAAAAATACTCGTAGTAATAAAGCTTACGTATATATAAAAAAAATATGTACATACGAATAAACATACTACATATACTCCTCATGCACACAAACACTAACAGAAATGCCAGAAACTAGTTCAGTGATGTGCGAGCGGCCTACATTTGTCCAATCATCTATCGAATACGTGTATAATGTCATAATGAGTGCCCCCGTATGCTTCTCTGGCAAGGCCATCAGAGACGACGGCGAAGCTGCCACTCGACTCAATGAAAAGATGATGGAGGCAACCCCAGCACCCGCATCACTAGTGGTGGCAGACAATTAAGTGCGCGTGCGACGGAAAATCATTGCGGAGTGGCGCGCAAAAAAACTCGGAGCACAGTATATCTGCCCCAAACCCAAACCGTCCACCAGCAAAGATAAAACTGACATGCGTAATCAAGGTGTTGGTGGCGACGGGAGCACTTCAAAATGTGTCCTGGTAATGGTACTGATGATGCAAGTGCTGACACTTGTCAGGTGCGTAATTTATTGGATCCTTTATGTTACCGTTTTTTTTTATTAAATTATCGTGTATAGGTGCGGCCACAAGGACATCACAGCAGCTCGACTGGAGAACGTTACACAGACCATTACGCGAATCCTCGAGGGATACGACATACGGCTGCGGCCGAATTTCGGAGGTATATAGATTTTTCATAGTGTAGTGTACAAATATAGTGTTTTGTAGTTTCATCCTTTTTGTTTATACACTCATTCTGAATCGTACTCTAATTTTGAGCTTCTTGTTCAAATAGTTTTTGCCAACTAAAAGTAATAATAACAATATTTGTTTATTATTATTAAAGCTACTATACTCTTATAATTATTTTTTATGAATGATGATTCATTTTGGTGAACGGTAGCCATATTTTTGGTTCACGTAAAAAATATATTTAATAATTATTTTGATTCGATTTTTATTATTTTGTGTATTTTTTTTAATTAATTTTATAATTTTATAATTTGTACCTTAGAATATACAATGTAATAATATTGTCATTATATTTTAATTGAAGAACACATTACTGAATTAAAAGGTGCACATATATTTTTAAACAGAAATGGTTTTATTTTTATGTTTAGAGCAGAACATTAAATGTATATGAACACGCTAAATTGGTTGCCACAATTTATAGCCTAAAAAGTCCTTTAAACACAAAACATTAGTAACATTCATAAGTAATAAACTGATATTAAAACAAGAATTCGACATCAAAGGAAATCGTGTTCCCATCTGGTGCAGCATCGTTTGCCATATTTACCATATAGGTACACCACAACCAGTCACACGTCAATCCGCAATCCGCATGTCAAGCACATTCTTCCGCACGCATATCACAAGGCTCGCGCACGTGCACACCAGCCTCCACATACCCCGCACCCCCATAACCATACGCTTTCGCCACATTCATAAGAAGCTATTAATTGCAAAACTAATTAAAACTGTGATCGTTATTTACGTAAGCGCGTATTTTGTATTTACGGTACACAGTGACACGCACACAAGAAAGGCGTAGTGTATAAATGATGAACGTAATAATTTTAGATTACCTTAAAGTTAATATATGTATGTTCTTGGAAATGGTTAAGTTTCATAATTATATAATACGAAATAAACAAAATATGTTGTATTTTTCAGGCGATCCTCTACACGTTGGAATGGACCTGACAATAGCTAGTTTTGATGCCATTTCGGAAGTCAATATGGTATGTTTGGATTCGTCAAGATTTAATATTTGGGTATTAAAAAGATTGCTTGCTATAAGAATATCTTAGTCTTTTTCAGCGAGACTTGTTACTCGTCACATATTTAAATATATACGTTTTAGGGCCGTTTTCTTTACTCGAAATAAACTTTCAACTTGAGGACTATATTTTTTACTTCCCGAATTCATTTTCTTTAGTCAAAGTTAAGTAGTCAACTAGCGATTTCGGGAAGTTGACAACTGCCGGTTGATATCAACTTCCGAAAAAGCACAAGTTGAAGGGATTTATATTTATTCACCCTTTTTTGTACATCTCACGCAAAAAAAAATACTTAAACTCTCTAAGTGACCATATAGAAAGCCATTAGAAATGATAAAAAAAATGCATCCCACACGTCTACAAAAAAAGTTTGAGATTGGTTGAAATGCCAATATATTTTTCCGCTGGAATATCAATACCAAAAAAAACACAATAATTTTTTTTTATGTTTTAAATATAACTACAATTTTAGTATTTCGACGCATATAAACTCTGCTGCCTGTACAGCTTTCGGTCTTATCCTTCAATGGTCTGTGAATTTGGCACGTAATTTTTGTTTTTCCTGCAGTTGTCTTCCTCGACAGTGACGGCGGAGAGGTGAATCCTACTTTATGATACCTTCCTGCTTGATAGCATCTCATTTCTCTTCGTTTCGTCAGCTCCAGCATCAATTTATTCATTAATTTGCATTATATTTAAAAAAATAATTTTAATTTAATAAGTTGGAACAAGTCTTTCATATTTTGATATTATTTCAATTTCTAAATTCTGATAATATTTGTGTTTGAAATAGATTTTTTTAAGCTGGTCTAAATTCTTTGTTAATTATTGATAATTATTGTCTTTTTATAAATGAAGGACTGTAGTCATAATTTTGAGATGAACCTAAATTAAGTTTATTTCTTTAATAATTGTTTTTTCTCTCTTATATACTATTTTTGATAATATTTTAAAACTTTTCCTAAAATTTTCCACAACGCGAAACTTGTACCGTTTCGGATAATCTTCTTGTGGACAGTCTACAGTTTATCAGCTTAAATTGTATAATTGAACAACATTTTAAAGTAAGGCATTATAAATGTCATACTTGCAGTCAAGGAAAATCAGTTTTAATAAGTTCTGTAATACAACTCACTAAGCCTGTCCATTATCAAAGTTTTAGTTTTTTCTTTGAATAAAAAAATCGCGTGTTATTTTTAAAATCATTACATTTTTTTGTGTCTTTACAGATATAAGTATATTTTATTTAGATATAATTAACAGTCATTTTAAAAATGCAATTAGAAAACCAAAAACAAAATTCATTTAATTTTTTTTATTTTAATTATGAAAATATTTCAAATGTGTAAATTTGATATTTAAATTAAATCAATATTATCAGAATTTTTCATGTTTAAGGTCAAAGAAATGTTTATATTTTTTTTAATTATTTTCAGTTTTAATAAAAAAATATTTTTGTAGAAGCAATAGAAATTGTTATTAAACATTTCTATGTTTGTTTTGTTTTACAAATAAAAACGAGTTTTTTAAAAGCTCATAAAAAACGGATGGGCAAGAAACATTTTCTCAAACACTATAAACAACCGTTTTTACTTTTTTCTGATGTCTGATAGCCGCCACTATTAAAACTTTAATCGCTTTTATATTCATCTCTTCATTTGGATCCTATGACCTTCATTTATCGCAGGCAACGAGAACGGTATAATATGAAAATCACCTTCGGGATATCAGCAACTCTCAGTAAAAGCTGGATAATGGACTTGATGGTATTTCGCCAAATATCCCACTGGATAGCGAAATATGTGCTCAACAATGCTCGATGAGATTTTGGCCTGGTCTGAGTAATCCTGAGCGACGCAATAGTCGAGAGGCACAACGCATCGGAATTGTGCACGGTAGATGGTAGAACGGACCAAACCACCCGGGTTTGACTCATATATATATATATGAGTCATACATATATTTCATCAAGTGTTTTTCGAATATGCACTTTAAATCAGTAGGTTTCTCTTGTTATAAAGACGTTTTCAAAAAACAGGATATTTATGCCTTTAATAATTTTACAAACGTCACTATAAAAATAGAACACCTATAGATCGCGTTGATGTTACCACATAGCAAGAAATATTTTTGTACATAGATATATCTCAAAAAATATGTATATTTACCTTGTAACCGCACTGGTTCAACTCAAAGTTCCCCTCACTCTAGAAACTAATTCTCAAAGGGGGGTTCTGGATGAGTGAGTCAGTTACCCTTTGCGTATAAATCGAAGGTTGCCAGGAATCTGTCCGATATCCCGGGTCATAGTACAATGGTCTAACATTTTTGGACATTGTGTTGGAATCGATTTCATGGGAACACCCAAATCATCATTTCATTATCTTCGGGTGAAACCATTAGGTTGTTATATTCATTTTATCGCAGTTTCTCTGTAAAATCAAGCCCATTGATTTTCTATTCATAATCTCCTGATGTACTAATAATATCAACTAAATAGTTTATCAACATAAACTGAGTGCACCAGGGTCACTAATAGAATATTATCTGTTTAAATATATATTTTTTAATTAGCAAATTAGATTATTCTTATAAGTAAGTATCTTTGGATATAAAGCTATGTTTACATTTACACGATTAAAAGGTCGGCCAATATTGGAAGATCGTCCAATAGCTGCCAATTATCTACAAATAATTCGCCAACAATAAAATCTCTGCCAACGATAAATTGGTAGTTAACTCGATTGGCAGAAAACCTTCTAATTCTTTTGGCCAATCGATACCCTCCAATGGCCTGCCAATGGTTTTTTATCCAACATCAACAAACGAAAAATTGTCCGTTTATTTACGTTGGTAGAATTCTACCAATTAAAAAAGTTGACAGATTCGTCGGTAAACGTTGGCAGACAAATAAAAATGCATTCATGTAATGTGAATCTATTAGACCATTTTTTCTTTTTAAAAATGCCAAACGTTGACATATAAACATATAGCTACTTATAAAATGAATCAAAGACAATTTTATGTTTTTATTTGGAAATAATTGCAGTTTAATATGTTGAACATGAAATTAATGCGTTGCTTTTATATGTTTCAAAACGGTATAAAAATAATTTATAATGAATAAGAATGAGGCGTACGCCAAAAAAACGATCCAGTGTTTGGTCGAAAGATTGGTTTCCCAGTCGCGTCGCCCAAAATAGGAATTTTATATAAAACGGGTTGTCAAATTACAGGATGAAGTTGATGAGCCAGCATTGCATTTCTTTTTTTCGCGAATGAATTGTAATAAAAAAAAACAAGCAAAGATCTTAAAATAATTTAATGTACCATAAATCACTAATAAAAATTAATCTATGTTTGTTTAGCAATATATATAATTAAACGTGTTTTCTAGAAAATACAAAATTTATATTACTCTCAAATCGTCAAATTTCTATTACGGCCGTATTCTTCAACCGGTTTCAAATCTGGTTTAATTAATAACCAAATTTATCGAATTTAGAACCAGGATAGCGATTATGGCAAATTATATAAACCTATGTTGATATAACCATACGTTAAATTTACACTTATCGATGCGAAAAATTACACATTTTGTCAGACACATTTTATTATTGATGTTTATATTTTATGTACGACGCAATTTGTATTAGTTTTTCGGCGACAAAGAAACGCCAAAGCTGTTTTCGTGAGGCTGGTATCAATGTTATCCCGCTCAAGAATCAATCTCAAGGATTTAATGTGAGTTAATTTCAAGACAAGAAAAAACATTTCTTCACTATGATTTATTGCTGTTTAATAGAAAATGGGACTGTGACAAGTGACAACCGACCTTATGGTCGTATGGTGTGTGGCCGGCATTGTCATCTCATCTGGGACCATGAGACTCATGAGCCTGATCCTACCGCAATGAACTCATACATCCATCACCAAATGTAAATGGTGATGCACTGCGGTTCATGGTTGGTGGTTCGTTATGAATAACTGCAAGTGGTGCTACACACGATAACGGCGAATTCTGCTCTAGTCTTTGAAAAATTACGGTTTCCTTATATCTAATTTAATTTTATTTCATAAAAAATATTATATTTATGTAAACAAAAAAAAATTAAAAGGCATATATGATATAAAAAAAATATTTTATTAAAATATAAAATAATGTACATAATTATAATTTCAAATATTTATAGTTTTTTTTAAGGTTTTTTTCCTCATTTTTTCCCTCTTTTTTACTATCGCAACTGCTCTATAACAGTTGATATAGACTGTTAATATAAAATCAAAAAAAAAACGCACTCGTAGAACAAAAACAGTGTCGATAAGTGCGTAACGCGTGCGACACGCGTTTGCAACGTGAAGTGGTTACGCAATGCAACGCTTGGCTCTATAGAGTCCCAAACTGTCAGTATATCAACAGTTATGTGTTGATATAATCTGCCGTAATCGCTATCCTGAATTTCTATTGTAATTTCTCGTCGTTTTTCCTAATTGATCATCTTCTCATCGGCCTTTTCGTTTTGTAGTTTTCTAAAATTCTCAATTTTTTCTTCATAAATTGTAAATTTTGTTTTTACCTTTTGGGCCTAATTTTTTTGCTTTTTGAGAAGGAAGTGGAGCAGTTTCAGAAGAAGTATCGGTATAGCAAACCAATTCTTTTTTCGCAAGTACCAAATTGTTTTCGGTTGTTGGGCAAAGGGCAGTGGTTTCTAGGCCACAAATATCAAGCACAAGTAAGTTTGAAATTTGCGGCCTGGACCCAAGCACCTCGTTCATTTCTTCAAGAAATGCAAAACCATTTGGCGAAGCTTCAGTTTTTCCTGAAGAACCAATTGATGCTTTGTATGCCCGAATCAAACTCTTCCAATTGATATCTAGCATTGTTTTTGTAATTGGTTCGGTCAATACACCCGTTGCTTCCAAGTCCGTTAATAATTATTCAGAATGCTAACATTTAAAAGACAAATTATCAAAGCTTTTGGTGTGCGAATATAAGATGGCGCTGCAAAAGCTAGTGCAGATTGCTGATTATATCGAGGAACGTTGTTGTTGAAATTTTAGCTGATCGTGATAGCAAAGCAGCGTTCATAAAACAGGCCTAGATAAAAACATAAATGTTAAAATGAATTTTTTTGTTATATTAAAAAAAAAGTATTACCAAATTTTTTTTTTTGATTTAAAAGTAAAAACATTTTTTTTAAATGATTATAGGAAAGTTGTCAAATTTTCATAAAGTCGTACAGTTCTTGTTTACTAGGCTGTTTTGTGAAAATTATTAATCACGAATCTCGTGCTGTCATCAAACATTTCTGGAGGGATGGGAAAACGGCGACGGGGATACGAGGTATCTTGCAGAAACTTCATGTCACCTCTACACCTTTATTTTCGACTGTCAGTTTCTGGGGGATCGAGTTCAAACGTGGCGTTATAAAAATAAAAATAGTAGAGATCACCAAGGATGAACCACGCAGTGGACGCCAAAACGACCTCAAATGACGAAATTGTTGACAAAGTCCTTGATCTTGTGTTAGGCGATCGTCGAATGAAGTTGCACGAAATAGTAGAGACCACAACAGAGACAAAGCAACATTTGAAACCGTGGATTTTTTCAAGCGAATCTGTTCCAAAGAAGGCAAAGACTGTCCCATCGTCCGGAAAGGTCATGGCCACTGTTTTTTTGGGGTTCGCAAGGTGTTATCCACATCCACTTTTTTCAGACGGGAAGAACAATCACAGGGTAATTCTATAGCGATTTTTTGGATCAATTCAATGGCGTATTGAAGGAGAAACGGCCTCGTTTTAAGAGGAAAAAGTGCTTTTCCACCTAGACAACGTGCTGGCGCATTCATCTTAAATCGCCACGGCCAAAATGTTTGAATTAGTCTACGAGGTAATCTCACTCCAGATAGAGGCTTGACCTATACGTGTAAATGTCCAAGAAGACAGTGTGACACACTAGGCGTCCTGTCTGGTTCAATCGTTCCCTCTTGAAGCTTAAAAACTTGAAGACGAAAGCATGGAAACGGTACAAACGGACAAATAGTGCAACTGACCTTTCAAAGTATGCTAGTCTGAGATGTAGATTCATATTTTCACAAAGTAGGCTCTACAATGAATACCTCAGGAAAACTCAGAACGACCTGTCAAGTGATCCATAGAAATTCTGGTCTCACGTGGACACTAAGAAAAAGATAAAAAGTTTTCCTTCGATGATGAGGTATGTCGATATGAAATCTTCTGATATCAAGGACATATGCGAAATGTTTGGTATTTTTTTTAAAGTGTTTACAATTCGGATGAAGCTATGGTTCAGATGGACCGCTACTCAGATAAACCTTTTGGAGTTTATGAAAGCGTTGATTTGGGTTACATGTCCTTTAC
>JAAAKO020011117.1:0-17681 GCA_010015015.2 Bolitophila cinerea | reverse complement strand
CCTGCGTGTTTGTGTGTGTGTGTGTGTGTGTGTGTGTGTGTGTGTGTGTATGCCAAAAATGGCGTCATCGCAACTCGCCCGCATTCGTGGCGAATATATGCGTGGCTAATTTATAGGTGTATTTTTATTTTTTTAATGCGTCCGGTTCTTAAATAGGATTAGAATTGAACTGACGACGAAATTACATTGCGGGCGTGTGTGTTGGAGCATGTGCTAGAAGAACAAAGAACCGTTAAGTTTAGAACATGCAATCGACGATATATTTATGATGCGACATCGTTGCTTCGAATGTACAGTATATTTTTGATTTAAGATCTTTGCTATTTTCGAAAGAGTTCTGCTCAGTAGAAATAAACCCCGATTTGCCGAATAAGCCGTTTTCGAATTTCATTTGGTCGTATGTCAGTTGACCGTACAGCCATTTAGCCAAAAGACCATTTATCCGGAAGGCCATTTAGACGAAGGGCCACTTAGCCAAAAGCTTATTTAACCGAAGGCCATTTTGCCGAAATACCATTTAGCCAAGAGTCTATTTAGCCGAAAGGCCATTTAGCCGAAAGGCCATTTAGCCGCCTGTCATTTGACAGAATGTTAATAACCGAAATGTCCGTTTGGCCGAAATATTATTTAGACGAATGATTCGTTTGTACGAATGGCCGTTTAGCCGAATGCCGATTGTCCGAATTAGCCAAATTAGCCGTTTGGAAAAATAAGCTATTTGGTCGACTGGGTAATTTAGCTTATTAATCCTATTGGTCGGCCGAATGGGTCATTTTGGCCAAGTTATATGTTTGTCCGGCAGGCCATTTAGACGAATCGCCAAATGAGATGATATTGCGTAAAAATAAAATAGAAGTTAGATGAACAAATAAATTTATTGTGCCTCTAAATTTAGGTCATTTTTCTGTAAAGTTAGTTAGGTTTCTAAACATACCTTTTTTACATAATATTTTTTCGAAATAGCTTATTTGACCAAATGACATTACGCCATTTGGATTATTTGGGGGCAGTAGTTAGCAAAAATACGTTCAAATAGCCTATTTGGCCGAAAGCCGTTTCAGGCTAGCTAAAAAAAATGTTATTTCATAAAGTAGCTAAGAATTTCAGCTCTAAATTTGATTTTCTAAAGGTGATCTGCAAAAAACGGCCAAAAGCTAGCTCTAGCTGAGCTCAGAAACTGCTCCATAAACCTGAGTTGGGAGCATCTCAGTAACTAGCTTAAAAACATATTATTTCAAAAAGTAGCTCAGAATTTAAGCTCTAAATTTGGTATTCAAAAGCTAGCTTAGCTTAGGCAAATCTTTATAGCTTATTCACAAAAATATCGCTCAGAAGCTAAATTAGCCTTAAAGCTGAGCTCAGAAAAATATATATTAAATTGAGTTCAGAGCATCTCAGATAAAAGAGATATAATTGCATAAAGTAGCTAAGAATTTAAGCTCTAAATTTGGTGTTCAGCAGCTAGCTTTGCTTAGGCTAAGCTCTCAAGCTTATCTACAAAATTAATGTTCAAATTGGATAATTGAATAATTTCGATAAATATTCTGGGACTCGAGCAGAAAGTTAAAAAATATACTTTCTTTGAAATTTATCGGATTGATCGGTTTTCTTTAAACTCATAATACAGAATTATCTGCTGTACGGATTCAGCCTGAAACAAATCCACAAGTCGTTATTAATGTCACCCCAGCCCCAACTCAGTGGTTTCTGTGCTGGCTATCTCTCTCGCACACACCAATACAATAAAACATTAGCATCACTATTATACCTAGTGTACATTGTTAACTACTTTAAAACACGCTAATGTGGCTAATAAATAATGTTAATATATTTTTTTATATAGAGGATTATCACTGCGATATTCATTTAAACCCATTTTAGTTTGAAAAAAAAACGTATATCACATCAGTGCACAGTGGACGTTGCTTTTAATTATGTAGCAGTAATTGTTTAATTTAATATATATATATATATATGAGTACAAAACACGTCATTATATCACATTTAATTACCGTAATGGCCGCGTGCTACTGGCACGGTCATTAGAGTGGCCGGCGTGTTTTAGTGCACTCGATTAAATAATCCAAATATGTATATATGGTATAAACTACACAGGGCGTACACCAGAGAGAAGAGGAGAGCAGGTGACCCAAAGCGCGATGGCTAAATAATAAATTCGAAAACTATATCGCAGTACATCTTAGTGACACCCTGTTTTGTGGCATTATGGGTATTATACCCACCCACACATAAAAAAAAATCGCGGTTATTTTTTTTGGCTCATCGAAGGGGAGAAACATAATATCCTATTTGCACTGATAAAAAATTAGGTTGGTTTATGGTGTTGCGTGCGCGTGGGACGTGTGATAACGAGCGATGGTTTTTTTGTATTTGTTCGTGTAAAATGCGATGTTTTTATTTTTGCACCGTTGACCAATAGAAGCTTGTTTTTTATATAAAACTAGTTGATTGTTATTTATATATATATACATGTATATATATATATGACATTTTTGTTTGTTTACTGAAATGATGTCATTATGCATTTTAGCTGAGTTCGTCTGTAGGTGATTTTTATTGGTGTGTGTGTGTGACATGTAGGAGTACGATATACTTGGATGATAACATTTATCTGCATATATTTATATATATATATTATAATCAATAACGGATCAAGTTTACTTCTCATTTGGTTATAGTTAGCACGGCTAGCCAAGGCCACATCGAAAATATTTATTAATTTTTTTTTTTAAATAAGCTCATTAGACCAATTTTGTCTTTGTCGTATGCGTTGAATCCTCTTTACCTCGCTATTCACAATATTTTCAATATTCATCAAATGTCTCAACTACCAAAAAAATAATTCACAATAGATGTGTTCTATATTCACAATTCTATACTAACTATATATATATTTCTGATTTCTTCAGATATTACATTTATTTTCTTGATTTTGAGAACACATTTCAAATATTCACTGTGGTTCCACACTTAGACCTGCGTGCAACCGTCCCACATGAGACTTTACTCCACAAATTAATCTAATCTAAATATTCACAATATTCACGAACTTATTCGGGATTTTGAAAACTTCACAATATATATATATCACATATCGCGATAATCATTAAAATTCATGATTTTCAAATATATAGTGAATATTCACAATAGATGTGTTCACTGTTCAATATTCACAAACAAATAATTATATCTATATTCAGAATACATTTACATACATTTTCACATTACATTTAAGATTTTATCTCGATATTCCGTTTTCTATTGATTTTCCCAATGAGATATTCACAATAATATATCGATATTGACAAAACTTGTAGATATTCACAAAATTCATTGTTTTCGAAATTATTAGTGGATATTCACAATAGATTCAATATTTACAACAAAATAATTATATCTACATTCAGCATTGAAACATTTGAAAATTCTTTTCGATATTACTTTTTCAACTAACTTTCCCAAAAAATATTCACAATAATACATCGATATTCACAAAATTATTGGTATTTTGAAAATGTTCAATGTATACCATTCTTTGTAGATATTCATAAAATTCATAATTATTGAAATATATTGTTAATATTCACAATAGATTCAATATTTACAAACAATTCATTATATCTATATTCAGCATTCACAATACATTTTAGATTTCTTCTCGATATTACGTTTTCTATTGATTTTTCCAATAAATATTCACAATAACGCAACTATATTCACGAACATATTTGAATTTTGAAAATTCACAGTCAACCTTACGTTCGCGATTTTTGTCATGATTTTCTTAAAATATTGTGAATTCACAATAATCATTATTTTTTATATTCACAATGCAATATTTATATTGCCGATTAAAACTTTTGGCATATTCACAATATTGTCTAAAGCTAAAATAAACATAGAAGAAAACATCAGGATCCGACCTCCGCTTCAAGGTAGAAGGTCAAAAACGGTTTTTCATATATATTTTTTTCTTATGATGGTTAAGGTCCAATTTCGACAAGGGCGTTTGGCCGAATAATCCATTTGAATAAACAATAAATAAAATTCCTTAAACTTTCTTCCAACCTCTACAATATCGTGTTTACCTAAAATTCTAACAAGAGGACTCTCGGTAAATAATTTTAATTTAAAATAATAAAATTTTCAGATCGATGCCAACACCGCATTCCTACGGGCAGCCCGAGCTGGTGATCTTGAAAAGCTGATCGAGTTCCTAGAGACCGGTGAAGTAAACGACATAAACGCCTCCAATGCCGTAAGTCCATTTGTTTAAAATCTTTTGTTTTTTTTTGTATATACTTTTCATTCACAATTTAAATTCGTTGCCTCTATAAAATCCATTCTTCCATTTTCACAACAATCATCCCACGTACGCAATCAGAACGGCCTGAACGCTCTACATCTGGCCGCCAAGGACGGTCACGAGGACATTGTGCGTGAGCTCCTGAAGCGCGGCGCCGGCGTCGACAACTCAACGAAAAAGGGCAACACCGCCCTGCACATTGCCTCGCTGGCCGGCCAGAAGGAGGTCATCAAGATCCTGTTGCAGCACAACGCCGACGTAAATCTACAGTCCCAGAACGGCTTTACACCATTGTACATGGCCGCCCAGGAGAATCACGATAGTTCCGTCAAGTTGCTGTTGTCCAAGGGTGCCAGTCAAGCGTTGGCCACCGAGGACGGTTTCACGCCACTGGCCGTTGCAATGCAACAGGGACACGATCGTGTCGTCGCCGTACTCCTGGAGAGTGACTCACGCGGCAAGGTGCGACTGCCTGCACTGCACATTGCCGCCAAGAAGGATGACGTCAAGGCGGCCACACTGCTACTGGAGAACGAACACAATCCGGACGTTTCGTCCAAGAGTGGCTTCACACCGCTCCACATTGCCGCCCACTACGGTAATATGGACATTGCGAATCTGCTGATTGACAAGGGTGCCGATGTGAACTTTGCGGCCAAGCATAATATTACACCGATGCATGTGGCCTGCAAGTGGGGCAAGGAGCTGATGGTGACACTGCTCATAGCCAAGGGTGCCAAGATCGATAGTACCACCAGGGATGGCTTGACGCCATTGCATTGTGCCGCACGATCGGGTCACGATCAGGTCATCGATACGCTGCTTGAGAACAAGGCGTATATTTTGTCCAAGACCAAGGTAAGTCTATCGTCGAAGAGGTTTAGTAATAGTGGTTTAATTCTTTTTTGTTGTTGTTGTTATTGTACGTACGCTCAGAATGGACTCGCACCATTGCATATGGCCGCCCAAGGTGAGCACGTGGACGCCGCACGTATCCTTCTCTATCACAAGGCACCCGTGGACGAGGTGACCGTTGACTATCTGACTGCCCTGCACGTGGCCTCGCACTGTGGTCACGTAAAAGTCGCCAAGATTCTGCTCGATCGTAACGCTGATCCGAACGCACGGGCTCTGAACGGATTCACTCCGTTGCACATTGCCTGCAAGAAGAATCGCATAAAGGTTGTCGAGCTGTTGCTAAAGCACGGTGCTAGTAAGAGTGCAACCACCGAGAGTGGTCTGACCCCATTGCACGTGGCCAGCTTCATGGGTTGCATGAATATAGTGATATATCTATTGCAACATGATGCCAGCCCGGACGTGCCGACCGTGCGTGGTGAGACACCATTGCATCTGGCTGCCCGAGCCAATCAAACGGATATCATTCGAATTCTGTTGCGTAACGATGCCCAGGTGGACGCAAAGGCTCGAGAGGAACAGACTCCGCTGCATGTGGCTTCACGGTAAATTAATTTCTAAATATATTAAATACAATTTCTAATATCTATTAATCGCCGCCATTTTAAAAAATATATCCAGTCTCGGCAACGTGGACATTGTGATGCTCCTGCTACAGCATGGTGCCAATATTGATTCGGTCACCAAGGACATGTACACTCCGTTACACATTGCCGCCAAGGAGGGTCAAGACGAGGTCGCAGCCATTCTCATCGAGAACGGTGCCGTTCTGGACGCGGCCACCAAGAAGGGATTCACACCATTGCATCTGGCCAGCAAATACGGCAATCTAAAGGTTGTGCAGCTGCTTCTGCAGAAGGGCGCACCGGTCGATGCACAGGGCAAGAACGGCGTGACACCATTGCATGTGGCCAGTCACTATGATCACCAGCAGGTGGCACTGTTGTTGCTCGAGAAAGGTGCTTCACCGCACGCCAGTGCCAAGAACGGACACACTCCGTTGCACATTGCCGCCAAAAAGAACCAGATGGACATTGCCAGCACTCTGCTGGAGTACGGTGCGCTCGCCGATGCGGAGAGCAAGTCTGGCTTTACGCCGATACATCTGAGTGCCCAGGAGGGACACACCGAGATGTCGATGTTGCTGCTGGAGCACAAGGCGAATCCGGATCGTGCCGCTCGGAACGGTCTGACACCGTTGCACCTGTGCGCCCAAGAAGACAAGGTAGACGTGGCACGTATTCTGCTTCAGAATGCCGCCCAGATCGATCCGACCACAAAGTTTGGTTTTACTCCGTTGCACGTGGCCGCACATTTCGGTCAAATCAATATGGTGCGCTATCTGCTGGAGAAGGATGCTCCGCTTGAGCTGGGCACAAACATTGGGTACACGGCACTGCATCAGGCCGCCCAGCAGGGACACACGCTCGTCATAAATCTGCTGCTCAAGCATAAGGCCAATCCGAATGCACTGACCAGTGTATGTAGTTTATTAGCTATTCCTTCAAATGTTCAGTATCACTAATCCCTCAATGGTTTTATTTTTTTGCTCCTATAGAGCGGTCAAACTGCGCTCAGCATTGCCAATAAACTGGGCTACATATCGGTGGTCGAGAGCCTAAAGGTGGTCACCGAAACGAGCATCGTGAGCACCGTTGCCGGCAAGGTGGACGAGAAGTACAATTTGTCCGCTCCCGAAATGATGCACGAGACCTTTATGTCGGACTCTGAGGACGAAGGAGGTAAGCTATACGGACTATAAAACCGCATAACATAACGTATGTGAATGTCTGTGTGTGTGTGCGTGTCTGTATACTTTGTGTTTCTCCTGAAGCACTTATTAAAATGTAGCCCGCCACAAAAGATGCATGCCCAGATATGAGCTTCGTAGATTTGTCCAACTCGTGTGGGTGTGATTATCTGTTTTTTATTTATTTTCCATTTTTGTTTTCTATTTTTTTTTTTTGTGTGTGTTTATTTTGAGGATATGAGTTTTTTTTTGTGTAATTATTATGTGTGATTGTTGTGTGGAAATAAATACAGAAATTACAACAACAAAAATCGTGTGAAACATCGCCGCAGACTTGGTGGAACGAGTGTTCGAATTGTAGGCCTGTCAAGTGTGCAGGTACAATTTCGCATACAGTCAGGTGCTGTGCCTAAGATTACGCCCGGATTGTGGGTGGATATCAGAAACTATATAGTCTCTTGAATAGAGCAACATTTCTGAGTAGAAGTTCTCTGCTGCACCAAAAAATGGAGCTCTCTCTCTCTTTTGTTTAGCTCTACAATCTGTAGGGAGGCCAAAAAACAAAAAAAAAATTGAAACTTGAACAAATAAAAATGATCGGCTTCATAACTCTCAAGAGAAGATTTAATACCACGGATAACGTAAAGTAGAAATAAAATGAAGTTTGTAGCGATGTTTCACACAAAAAAAACATACACACACACACACAGATCATGTAAATAATAACTGAATTCAGGTGGTGGTGATGAGTCTAACATGGCCGATGCAATGAACTTGTACGGAAGCACGAAGCCCGTTTTTATGTCTTACTATCAAACGCATAGTAAATGTAAGTGGCTGTAATCGTGTACATTTCCTATATATATATATACATATTTAAAACTATATATCTTAAAATACCGTTTAGTTGCTTCTAGTTTTAGTTTCAGAGTAGCATTTTTTCTGTTCTTTGGTTTTGTTTGTATAATTGGCACAATTATCTTGTGGTATTTGGATTTTTCTGTATTTCTAATTGGTGTGATGCTCGTTTTGGGGCGTTTAGGTGAGGATCCAATACTGTCCGATACCCAGCAGTATACATACATGACTGTGGATGACATCAAGGGTCTGGACGACACCATTCGAGTGGACACAAGCACTGACGAGAAGGCCGACAAGGGTGAGTACATTTGTATTGTTATGTATAGGTCGATAGATCGATGCCTTACAAGGTTGCAGGAATTTTTATTTTACTTTCTCTTTCTATCTCTTCAAATAGCTGCCGTCAACGAGTACATCACGCAATTGCAGGCGTCCAGTTTGAGCACAGATTCACCGGACAACTCGGCTTACATGCCAAAGATGCTGGACAACGTGGACATTGTGCGTCATCCCATCAACGCTGGGTAAGCGCTAATAAAACTCCTTAGTTCGGTTGACTGTAGTTACCCTATCCCCAAAATATATAGAGATATATATATATAAATAAAAATTTAGTAAACCACGCGTCCGGTATTGGAAACACCTGTTGTGTGCCATCATGTAGTACTTGTCTTGATCAAATTGGTTGCGGCTCAAATTTAAGTGCTTGCTCTATCTGTATCTATATCTATTTCTCACTGTCTTCCTCTCTTTTACGTGCCTGTCTCTTCGGGTAGATGGTATATATACATATTTTGCTGATCGGCGCTGGCTTTAATGCGCGCGCATGCTCATAATTCTAAACAAAATAAAAAACTAAGTCACGAGTAAACATCCTAAATTCATTTTTGCTAGTTGCACGTTAATGTTTTCGTAGAGTCACAATAACCAGTAAACAGAAAACAAACGTCCAAAAACCGCATGCTTCGAACGCATATCTCTCTTCCGTAAAAATAGGCGAAATCTTATAGACTTTCAACTAAACAAAAAAAAAAATTAAAAAAAAAACACAAATTGAAAGTAGAACGCAAGTGGAAGTGGATTATTTAACCTCAATTTAACAAATATTAATTCGAACTGGATAATTGGATAAGTGGAGAATTGAAAAGATTTTACGCCGTCAGACACAGAAAAGCACACGCACTAAACACTCAAAACGCACACTTTCACACTCATACAAACGCACACACACATATAACCTCACTTTTCATGACCTACACACACTCACAAAAACAAAAAATTGGAAGTTCTAATCACAAAATTTCTCATCATCTCTTTTCATCGAACCCCATCTGCTCTCGCTCGACTGTGCCGCCATCATCAAACGCGTGCGCATACATATGTGTGTGTGTGTGTTTATCAACAAACCACATAACCACACAAAAAAAAAACACACGAATTCCCTCTGAAACGTTCGGTACACACGAAAACACGTGCGCGCAGATCCTACGACGTGCTCAGCACGCTCGATCCACATCTTGCGTACTTTGGTGGCCGTAGGAAAACGACTCCGATGTGCAGGGAAAGGTACTTGACAATATAGTTTTTAAGCACACACACACATACACACACACGCACACATAAACAAATATATATATACACACCAACACCACAGAGAGGATTTTTGTTTTTCAATGTCTAATTTAGTTTGTTTTTTGTTTTTTTTTGTTTTGCTGAGAGACTGTAAATACTTATTATGTTGTTGCGTGGACATCTTGAATTTGTTTAGACATTATTTTGTTGTTGTTTTATGATAATGTGATATGTCATTATACGTTGATATTTTTGTAGCGGAGTCTGGTGACAGATGTGTAGCAATCATTGATTTCATATTTATATATCTCGATCACTATTGTTTATATATATATATATATTCATAAATATTTTTGCATTGCTTTTCGCTTCATTTAGCTAGAGCCATATTTTTTTTTCTTCACTCTTTGTATATAACTTTTTTTGTTTTGGGTGTACACTTTACCAGGGGCGCAGCAGGAGTTGAAGCTATACTCAGATTTTAAGGCCTGAGGTGATGTACATTATTTAGATTGGGTAACCCTATAAATCGTGATGACAATCATATTTTAACGTTTCTCATGAAGATTTGCTGAGGGGCAGCGGTAAAACGTTTCAATTCAATTCATAATCCTCCATACCAACAATGGAGATATCTGGTCTCGTAAAAGGGTCCTTCCGACTTATCTACTGCCTTTTACAATATCAGGCAGCTTACGACGTTGCGTTTAGCACTCGGCTATGTGAATGAAAGGTGTGCAGTAATTGCATTCCTAACCTCAAATTCCGAGGTCCCAATGTTAGAACAAATCTCCAAAATATAAATGATTGGTGTCTTCCCGGTTATAAGAGTAATCCTTCTCCGATTATTTATTCGAAGGATAAAAACCTACTATTCTCAGGAGAACACCTAACACTGTGTCTGCGCATAGGTAAAGTGTACTTGCCCCCACTCTTTTTCAATTATTTGTAATTACCACATCGATTACCAGAGTGTGGCGGTGGGCGGCCGGCGGCAGCATGGAATTGATGAAGTGATCCCATCAGCAGGTACCGTATTTATAGTATAGCATACATGCCGGCCGCCACTGACCTACAACCAACAACCACTCTACGTGTTTTTGTTCTGCAGTGTGCCTTTCACAAGATTCATATAAACTAATAACCACCCAGTACTAATCCATTTCAATATCCACTTGGACGACACACAGATTCCTGGTCTCGTTTCTGGTGGACGCACGCGGCGGAGCGATGCGTGGCTGTCGCCACAGTGGCGTCCGTGTCATTGTGCCCCCGCGATCGGCTGCGCAGCCAACGCGCATCACCTGTCGCTACGTGAAGCCGCAACGCATTCCGAATCCACCGCCATTGATGGAGGGCGAGGCTCTGGTCAGTCGTATCCTGGAGCTAGCACCGGTTGCCGCCAAATTCTTGGGGTGAGTACTTCTATCTCTCTAGACAAGCTAGAGTTAAGGTAATTATATAATTTCTTTGAATATTCCGAACAAAATAGGCCCGTGATCCTGGAGGTGCCACACTTTGCATCGTTGCGCGACAAAGAACGCGAAATCATCATTCTGCGCTCGGACAACGGTGAAACGTGGCGCGAGCACACGCTCTTCGACAGCGAAGAGGCCATCCAGGACGTTCTAAACGATAGTTTCGAAGGTGGCGAGCTAACCATGCTCGAAGACCTGCACACCAATCGCATCATCCGTGTGGTCACCCATGATTTCCCACACTTTTTCGCAGTGGTCTCACGCATTCGCCAAGAGGTACACGCTATCGGACCCGACGGCGGCACCGTATCCTCGGCGGCCGTGCCCCAGGTCCAGGCCGTCTTTCCACCGAACGCACTCACCAAGAAGATTCGCGTCGGCCTGCAGGCTCAACCGATCGACTCCAACGAAACGGCTCAGCTGCTCGGCCGTGGCGTAGCCGTATCGCCCGTTGTCACCGTTGAACCTCGTCGCCGTAAATTCCACAAAGCGATCACACTGAGTATGCCTGCTCCGCGTGCCCACACCCAGGGCATGATCAACCAGTACTCGGGCAGTGCCCCGACACTACGACTTCTCTGCTCCATCACCGGTGGTCAAAATCGTGCCGTCTGGGAGGACGTAACCGGTTCAACACCGTTGACCTTTGTCAAGGACTGCGTTTCGTTCACGACCACCGTATCGGCTCGTTTCTGGCTGATGGACTGTCGCAATATCACGGAAGCCTGCAAAATGGCCACCGAACTGTATACGCATATGGCGTTTGTGCCGTTCATGGTGAAGTTCGTGGTGTTCGCAAAGCGTACGGACTCGCACGAGGCTAAGCTCAGTGTGTTCTGTATGACCGATGACAAAGAGGACAAAACGCTCGAACAACAGGAGCACTTTGTAGAGGTGGCCAAGAGTCGTGACGTTGAGATTCTCGAGGGACGACCAGTTTATCTAGAGTTTGCCGGTAATCTGATACCGATCATGAAGTCTGGTGATCAGCATGCCATCGATTTCAGTGCATTTAAGGAGAATCGCTTAGCGTTCACCGTACGCATCCGGGACGATGAGTCCGGACTGGGTCGCATCACGTTCATGACCGAACCCCGGGTGGCAAAGGGCGAACAAGCACAGACACCAATCTGCACACTGAACGTTACACTGCCGGACCGTGTGTACGATGAGGAGCACGAGCAGTACAACAGTCTGGAGCGCAGTAGTTTCGATAAGAACTATCGGGTGCTTCTGAACGGCGGCGGTGGCATTGTTGATACGTCCGATGAGATCCACAAGGCGGACATTCGTTTGTCGGATATCTGTAATCTACTCGGTGACGACTGGGATAAGCTAGCCTACGAACTGGGCTTACCCACCGATGATGTGGATTTGATCAAAGCCGAGTATCCAGACAAGTCTGCCCACCAGGCAATGGTGATGCTACGTTTGTGGCTACGACAGAGTGGCAAACAGGCTACAGGTAATCTGCTCGAGCAGGCATTGCATCGCATTCACCGGTCGGACATTGTGGACAAGTGTATTTTCAATTTGGAACTGGTGACCGACGAGACAGAGAAGAATGTGGCCAAGATGCAGTTGGATCAGTCGGGTTTCGATAATTTACGGGATGAGCTGGGTGTTTCATCACGTGACTCATCGCTGTGCCGTAACGCTAGCCTCGATCGAAGCTATGCAGAGGTAGAGGCCGACGAACAGGTCGACGAGCCGGTCCAGGTCAAGGTGAACGGAAATTTGAAACCAGCTGATGTTCCCCACAAAGGTTAGTTGTAGATTTATTCCATCATCATTATTTTTATACAGAATGCTAATCCGCTTGTCTGCTATAAGTTTCGTTTGAGCTAAACGACACGCCCATCATCACCGAGGATGATCTACGCGAGGTACGTGCGCACAGCATCACCATGGGCATATCGTCGAAATATGAGCACGACTCGATCACACCACCGCCGAGTCCGGCCGAATTCAACGAGTCTGCATTGCGTTCGCCACTGCTGATGGACTTGGCTGCGGCTCCTGCAATCCCGGCACCCACCGCTGAGCCCGAGGCCGATCTAACCATTAATACGACAACGATAACGACGACAACGACAACCAAAACGGAAGCCGAAGCAGAGGACGCCATCTTTGAACCGCGGCAAGATGGTAAGTAGTTGAATTGAGCCTCTGATGATGTATAAAGTACATTTAGTGGAGTTCTCCAAAATCCAGCGCTCCCCACGCTCCACACACAATCTATTTACAATTTACCTAGCATAAAAGTCTTGTTTTGTTTAAATAAGTTAGAGATAACATTGTAATATGGTCCTTAGAGGTTATGTATCTCTATTTCTTTCTGTCTCTCTCTCTCTATCTGTCAAATATTGTACAGTAAAATTTGTAATGTTAGAAGAGCACCGAGCTTGTGTGTGTGTGTGTTTGTGAGTGTGTGTATATGCGTGTAAGAGAGAGAGACAGATCGAAGTGCTGAGTGTGGTTAAATGTATGTTCTTGACTTTCTAATTAGTGTCTAGTTAGTGTGTTGTTCTCATCCATTATCATTCCCTCTATTAACCACATAAAAGGTCTTACATTGGACTTGAATACGAGCAACGGATATGTTAATGCAGAAGTGGAAGAAGTTCGAGAGCAAATCAAGGAAGAGATCGCCAGCATTGTCACTGAGGCAGAGGATCGCCTGAACGGGCGCCCTGAAGAGAGTATCCAGCAGGTTCTGCAGGAGTTCGAACGTGACTTGGACGCCGAAGAGCATCGACAGATCGTTGTGACCGAACCGGTCAGTTCATTGGCACAGTTGACCAGGAACTTTCTCGAAAACGAGCAGGCCTCACAGAATCCATTGCCGACAAAGCCAGAGAGTCGGATACCAGTGTCCGCAAAGACGTCCACCCCGATCAAGGTGAAGACTATTAAAAAACACTCGAAGGTTAACCGTGACCTGACCAAGCAACCAGCACAGCCACGCCCGGCAGTTGGTGACATCGAATGGGACCTCGGCACTGGTGCCAGGTCTGACGACGAGCAAATCGTAACCGAAATCTCGACGCTCAACCTAGAGGATGTTTCCTCTCCAAACGAACACCACTCGTTCGAGCCGGTCGTAATTCTATCGCCCAGCGATGACTACAGCGGTGACATTGATGAGGTCATCCTTGTGCAGACCGTCTCAAACGATGATGACGATGTTAATGATGAAACCGATCAGAATGATGGTGTTGGTGCATGGTCACAACAACAACAAAAACAACAACCACAGGAGCAGCAGCACCAGGCAGACAGTGGCATCGAGACCATCACCATTATAACCGAGGAACACTATCCGAACGGTGAGATCGTTGTGCAGCAACAGCAGCAACAGACCACGGGAGCCGCATTTAGCATTGATGACCTACAAACGGTGTCCTCGTTGTCGATTCACAGTGAATCGGACAGTGGTGGTGAGTCACCGTTACAGTATCGCCGGCACATGGATAGCAGTACGACAAATGACAGTGACCGCGTGGGCGGAAAGACGAACACAACGATGGGCTCGTCCAGTGAGTCCGATGTGGCCCTACACGAGGCCGGCGCAGAGCTGAGCGATGACGAACCAGGTAACAAAGAAGTTATACGCGCTTAAAGCTCACACAAAACAAAAAATCGGTTTTAATACATTTTTTGGAGGTTATGGGATCGCTTCCATTAATATATTGCTTAAATTGATAATATTTAATATTTAAACAAATTAAATGCAATCTACAATATATGTATGTGTGTGTGTGTGTGTGTGTGTGTGTGTGTGTGTGTGTGTGCTTGTGTGAGAAAGAGAGAGAGAGTTAATTGTGCTGGATGGTTCCATTTTGAAAATATATCTCTCATTTTTGCAAACATTACCTATAGGTGCATATGTTAAATCGGAAATGGTGGCGGCGGCTGCTCATGACATTGTTCGCCGTATGTAATATTTATTTTTATTCGAATCAGTCATTTTTCTCCACTTTTCCGCCGCCATTTTCTTTAAATTACATTTATACACATAGATAAATAGTTTCAGTTTTTGTGAATGCAAATCATGACAAACAGACTCACACACACACCCATACACACATACACACGGACACAGTTACATAAACAAACCAGCATGTGTCGTAATTGGTGGTAGTGGTGGCAGTCGTTGTCATTGGTCTCTTTTGACAGCTCATGCAGCTTTTGGGTGCAGCTGTTTGTTTTTGGGGCTTGCTTTTTATTTTCTGCAAATTCAGCGATACAATAACGAACTTTTAACTAAAAATTGAGAAATCAACAGACCGTTGCTATAATTTTTCCATTTGCCAATTCTATGGTCAATTATTAGTAATAGATTTAATACATTTAATTAAATATATATATATATATATATTTTTTGGCTTGCTTGAGATTCTTAAAGAAAACACTCCAACTGACAAAGATCAACCATAAAATTAGGAGTTTTGTAATTTTTTTTACCATAACCGTTGCCATGATAGCGTTTTCTCCATTTTTGGTTAGCTACATTTTGTTTTGTTAATCATCCTAAACTCAATTATGTTTTATTGGCTTAGTTCATTAGTTTTGGACAAAAACACTCCAACTGACAAAGATCAAGCTTAAAATTAGGAATTTTGTAATTTCATTTGGCCATAACCGTTAAATTGATAGCGTTTTCTCCAATTATGGTTAGCTATTTTTTTGTTAATATCCTAAACTTAATTATGTTTTCTTGGCCTACTTAATTTGATTTTAAAGGAAACACTCCAACTGACCAAGATCAAGCTTAAAATTTGGAGTTTTGTAAATATATTTGGCCATAACCGTTGCCATGATAGCGTTTTCTCCATTTATGGTTAGCTACATTTTTTTGGTATTTTTCCTAAAATAAATTATGTTTTCTAATGATATTAGATTACTGTACGGATTATTCATTTGCACATACACACACACTTGTCTTTTCAGAATAACAATAACTATTGCACCTGCTTCTCAGTGAACACACTAATTCACAATGGTCGCCTGTCGCGTTTTTTTTACTGCTTGTCTGTCTCCCTCACACGCAACTTACAGCTATATCCCCGTTCACGTTTGTTGGTGTTTAGCATATGTATTCGGAATTTTTGATCGATCGCGCACGCACCATATGTTTCTGGTCGGTTGTTGTTGTTGTTGTTGTTGATGTCGTTGTTTTTTTTCTCCTCTTCTTTTTTATAATTTTTCGTAGAACATGCTCCACCTAAACGCGCTAGTAGTTGGGCATCATTGCATGCCAACGTTGACCGCAGTTTTGGTGAAATACCAGTGCCTCCAATCGCTGCTGCTACCACTATCGCTACCACTACTACCAATATCGCTACTACCACTTCCAATACGAGTACCGCTACCGCTAGCCAATACCTAACCAGTACCAAGAACGCAACTGCGACGGCGACAACTTCGACTGCGACGACGACGACGGCGACGCCAACGCCAGAAAACAACAATTGTAGTAATCCGAAATGGACGTCGTCGCTTACCCTGATGGCCCTGATCAGTGCACAACCGTTGCTGTTCGGAGCCCTACTACTGGCCGTCTGCGTCGTCCTCTGGTCCCAATCAGAAATACAGTGAAACTAGCTAGCTAAAAAAAATAATAAAGAAAGTTCCTTTATTTTTCCACGAATGACACAAAGAAGAAGAAAAACCTTGCCTTACATGCACACGATTTTAACATGTTCCTGTTTGTTTTTATTTATTTAGAAAATTAAAAAAATAATATATATATGTTTTCCATTAAATCTGGATATTTTGTTGAGGGAAGCCAGTAGGATCCCAGATACCCACACACACACACAAACTAGATAGACTAGAGACTACCAATTTACCACTAATATATTGTGATGTTGTTGTTGTTGTTGTTGATTTTGTAGTTTTGCGCCAAAAGTTTTTGCTTCATTTTACCCACTAGTTAAAAATAAAAATCACAAAAACACATAAAACAAAAAGTAACTGTGATTTTTATGTTGTTGTAACCTTTTGTAATTGGCTTGTAACTGTAACGTGAGTGTGTGTGTGTGTTTTTTTTCGCACTTTCTTATTGCATTTGTTATTTTTATTATTTTTGGTTGTTGTTGTTAATTTAGTACTTTATTTAATGAGACGAAATCTTTGCATTTAATACAATAATATATATATATATATATATTTTTAAATATATTATTTTCAATTATTATTTTGGTTCGATTAAAAAACAGATAACATTTAAACCGTATGATTTATTTGAATGGAGTTTTGCTGCTAGATAAAAGGCTTTTTGAAAACGAAAAATACAGCATGCGTCTAGAAAGTAAACAAAAATGGCGGATTTGTTTGACGCAACGGTTTGGTAATATGGTCGTTCAGAGAGAAGTCTGAACGTAGGCTCCGATGAGAGAAATGGCGATTGTACTGATTACAAACAAATCTCATTGTTGATTATTGATAATGATTGATTATTGTATTATTATATCGATTTCTGATTAATTATTGATGGTTATTGATGATTGATAATTAACGATTCTTCAATAATAATTATTAATTTAGCGTCATTCGTCATTAATAATTGAAAAATTATTATTGAAAATAGATAATCAACAAAATATCAATTATTTATCGATTATACTATTATTATATATTATCATTTGTTTAAATTATAAACTACAAATTATGTATTATAAATTATTAGTTGTCTTTTATAAATAAATCAATTACCCCACTTATCATTCATCAATTATAAATTAAAAATATTCAAGTATATTAAAAAATT
>JAAAKO020011106.1:0-17683 GCA_010015015.2 Bolitophila cinerea | reverse complement strand
TACTGCGTCATATGCTATATTCATCTTTTCGATTTTGTCAAGTAATAAATGGTGTTTCACTGTGTCAAATGCTTTACGGAGATCAATAAATATTGTTGCTGTTATTTTTTTTTTGTCTAAACTATTTTGTATTTGGTTTATTAATGTCACGCAAGCTATTTCAGTGCCGGATTTTGGTATAAAACCAAATTGATGTGGACTGAAAAAGTTTGTCTGTAATAAATAATCCATTAGTTGTTTATACATAATCTTTTCAATTAGTTTAGCAAATGTTGGAAGTACTGACACTGGACGATAGTTTTCTACTTTATCTTTGTCAAGATTTTTGTATATTGGCATTACTTTTGCGATTTTTAATTCGTCTGGAAAAATGCTTGATAGTAGAGTATTATTAATAATACTACAAAATTGAAATTTATATGTGTCAAAGAGGTTTTTTAACATAGAAACATTTATATTGTCATAGCCAAAAGAGCTTTTTGATTTAAAAGTACATAATATTTCTAAGACATCACTAGGTAAAATAGTACGGAAGGAAAAATAATTTGGCGGTAGTCTGTTATAAATAATATAATTATCAGTCGGTAAATTTGAAGTATCGAATAGTTGTCCAATAGAGACAAAATATTCATTAAAAATATCACAGATTCGTTTCTTATTATCACAGATTATGTTATCATGCAATAGCAATGTAGGAACTGTTTTCGGTTTAGCGCCATTTCTATTATTTAAACAATTATTAATTACTTGCCATAATTGCTTTTTATTTGAACCACATTCATTAATTTTTCTATTATAAAAGTCGCGCTTTTCTTTATTTATTGAATTCTTCGCATCTTTTTTAAGTTTTAAATAAATAGACTTAAGAGCTGAGTTTGATTGGTCATTTTTAAATAACATATAAATTTTATCGCGTTTTTTTAAAGTATCTTTGGTTTTTTTAGATAAGAAAGGTAATTTATTTTTGTAGTTTTGTTTTGTAATAATTTGTTTTGTTAGATTGTTTATAAGTACTTGAGTTTTATCGTGAAAGTTTTTGTAGTTATTATCGAATGTCTCTTCATAGTTTCTAATCATTTCGTTATTAAATTTACTATAATTTATCATATTAAAGCTCTTGGAATTTTGAATATTTTTAAAGCTTTTATGGCCTATTTGTAACGTTAGTGATTCATGGTCAGTAAAGCAGTGAGAATTTATTGACAATCTATATTTATAATTAAATTTATCAGTCAACACATGATCAATAATTGATTTTGAATTTGGTGTTATTCTGGTGCAATAATCTGGATGTAGTTTATTAAGAGTTGCATATCCATTGCTATCAATAATTTCCATGTATTTATTTAGAGTACAACTATTACCGTTCATAAAATCAATATTGAAATCACCAAGAACTATGCAATTCGAGTTGAGATCTAGTATGTTTTCAAGCTGAGATAAAAATGAGTTTGTGTGTGTGTTATATACAGCAATTATTTTTGTATTATAATTGTGTATGTTTACTATAATGAAGTGATTGTTTTCGTCTGTGTGTTCAAATTTGATATTTGTATGTAGTGAGTTGTGTGTGTATATTGTGATACCACCTCCATCTCGTTCTCTACAACTGTTATGCATCGTATATTCGTCCATTTCATACAATCTTGTCTCGTCCTTTTTTAACCATGTTTCAATTACAATTAGAATTTTATATAGTATTTTATCTTTGTCAAGTGTGTGAATTAATTCAGTGAATTTATTTTTAACTTCCCGTGTTTCTTTAGATCGATCTACTGTTTCGCACGGTCAAGGATTTCTTTTCCAAATAACTGAGAGGGCAAAAGTCAATTATTATAATTTAAATAACGAAAAATATTGAATTTAATATTCATCAAAAAATAGCTGTACATTATAAATCTGTTTATTAGGGGGTGGTATTAATTAAAAAATCGTCAATTTTCAAAATACGACAATATAATGAGTCTTTTGCTCTTTTGAAAAAAAACACTTAATTGATTATTTTTGCAGTTGTTGTTTTTTACTTGCTGCAATTACATTGAATAAAAATATCTACATAAAAATACAAAATAATACAAATATCTCGGCAGTAACTATATACATACTTAAACTATATATACAAGCATGCGCCACAAAACTAGCTCGATAGCGCGATAATGATGAGCAGATTCAACGCGTGCGCCTGCGCATTCTGCGTAGTATAAGTTTTGCATAGAGACAGATACATTGGACGCTCGATCGACTCCAGTTTGTGTCCGTCCCATAGCTATATGGCGCTATATATATATGCAAATATTTTTTATGTATATATATATAATTTATGTGATATACACGACATTTTTATATACCAGATACCCCCAGCCAACAGGCAACGACTTCAAGCGCATACACGCACGCAATTAATAAGACGGGCTTGAGATTGTGTTGAGTATTGAGACGCAAAAATGGAAAATTTATTCAAACATCTTATGCAGCTTTTCGCTCGACTCCATAAAAGCTTGGTGTTCAGGTGTTCAAAAACTAGTTTCACATTTGATTTGATCCGATGAGGATACACATACTTTATAAAGATATACTCTCTCAAATTTTGAGCTTACATTATTCTTATATAAAAGGTATAGAATATTGAACATTCTTATTCGTGTTTTAACATAATTTTCTAATTGCTTGTACAACAAATAGTGCGTCCGTGTATGTGAGAGTGGACTTGTGTGATTTATCTATTCCAGAAATTTGTGCGTGTGTTTTTTTTTTAAATTTATAATTTGGACGGGGAACAGAAAATCAAATTGAGTCTTGTGTGACAATGCTAACAGTGCAACACGAAAAAAATACGAGATCAGCATGGAATGTTAAGCCCTCAAACTTTGCTGTAAACACTGTCAATCCTATTCGAAACATCGTCGACAACCTGAAGATAGAGCCAAACCCTGAGAAGCATATGATACCATTGTCCATTGGTACGTTGTTTGTATATAAAGAATGTGTTGGGAAGTTACAAGAAATTCCAGTATTTAAAAAAAATGGTTGATAAACATTATTATTTTTTGGTAATTAGAACCAAACATATTCAATAAGCAAACATTTTTTAATTGTGTTTGAATATGTGTAGAGAAAATGTGCTCAAAAAACTATTTAAAATTTGTCCGAAGCGGCCAAGTATTTAGAGACGGCTGATGACATCATGATCATTCTTCATAATATTTTCTAATAAAACTGCGATTTTCTGAAGTTGAACCACATAAGGTTCACTGGCGGATCCAGGAAAAATGTTACCAATTAGAAATATTACATAAAACCATGTATCCCATTTTATAATTTAAATATTTATTTAATTTTTTAGTATATATATATAGACGGTACCCGGTCCGAATTCCGGTTATGATCTTTACATAATTGATATTTTGTCTCTACAGAAATTTAATTTAAAAAAATGATTGCTTTTGAATTATAGTATGTTCCAAGAAACATTCAAATTGTATAAGGCTAAGAGAAATGACAATTATTTAGCCAGAAGTGGTATAAAAGCCGAAGAATGCAGAATTTGGCAGAATATTCAGGTCGTGCTGTTGTCCAGGTTGGTTGGCTTGATAAGAAAGTTGAGCTTAGTAAGGCTCTTTGGCTTAACGTCCTTAAAGACTCGAATAAAAAACTTCCAACGGGGAGTTTTTTTAGATTCTAAAATAAAATACACACAAACTTACGTATTATATGTTTACAGAAAAACTTTTTTTAATTTCCTATGTTCCTAGTTCAGAATTTTTTAAAACAAAATTTTGTAAATCAAAATTTTGAAAAAAAAAACAGAATTGAAAATAACTAAAAATATAGTCAAATACTAAGCGACGATATGTCCCCCCCAAACATTTTGTGGATTCACCTTTGATATGGTTCAAGTCGAGGTATATTAGAAGGAGTATATTAAAAAAGGTTTGAATGTGTTGGTGCAATGCAAGTTTTACAATTGATTTTAATTTGCGATGTTAGCAAAACCGCCAAATGGGTTACAAAAAAAGGAAGCAATCATCGTATTTTCTTTCGTGTTCTAAGCGCACGCAATAGTACATAGTACATTGTGGGGCAGGACTCATATATATGTATTTCAAAAGAAATTATTACAATGGGTTTAGCATACTGCATAGCCGCAAAAGCTTCATATTCACATATTTTGTTAACCAAATGGTAACCATATTTATATAGATACATTATATTGACGAGGAAGGCATCGGGCTAGATTTTCGAAAGACAATAAGATAAATAAAATATTTTTTTTCTTAAACTTTTTTTTTTTTTTAAACAATTATTTTTTTTAAAAGTCACTATGATTTTCAACTCTGATGTCTTAAAAAAATATGATTTCTCTTACCATACCAAATAGAGTTTTGCTTTTTTTTCTTCAATATATATACTTTTTGGTGCTGGTATCCCTCTAAAAAAACTGTGATTTTATGTAAGAGGTATCATGACATATTTGTCGTGATTTTTATCTGTGTATTTTGGTCTTGAAAAATTTAATTTTAATAACTGGGTTCAAACGATCCTGTTATAATTACAGGGAGCCAAATCAAAAAAATTATGTTGGAAGAGGAAGTAATATTCGTATCCAAATTCATAGAATTTAGCCGTGTATAAATATTCTATTATACAAAGAAATTATGATTAAATAAAATGGTCAGTTAGCTAATGCCGTTGACGACACTTAAAAAAAACAGTTCTGTATCGTAGCGATGGCAGCTTCTAACTGATCCAAAAGAGATGCGTAGTACTACTTTAAAAAAATGACCCTTTGAAAAATAAATAATTAACATAACATAACATTTTTTACATCCTAAAACACAGACTTTCCCGGCCTATGCAGCTTTCTTTGCGTTCTTTGTAGCTGATTTAGATTTTAAAATCAATTTCAGTATTCTGTGGTGTGTGTAGCAAATACAAGATCAAAAAAATCCGACGCGAAGCACAGAAGGAAAAACTTAGTTTTTTCGTAGGTATTTATTTAACAAAAACTACTAAATAATTTAATAAGTTAAGTTATTTAAAATGCTTCAAAAAAAATATAAAAAAATTTTAAAATATGCGAAGCCCAAAAAATTAAACGCACCTCGATTGCGTGCGCACCGTTTTGTTTTAAGGGATAAGTCTAGTTTCTCGTTCGGAAAATAAAAAATAGTTATGATAAAATTATAAAACTTTGGGAACTTGTTCTCCGAATAGTATACTATCGTATTAGGCAAAAAAAGTTTTTTTGAAAGTGAGAAACTGACCTTAGCGTGTGCTCATAATAGGTGTACATTTTTATATTATTAAGAGCAAACTTTTTTTGAACAATAATTCCTTTTTTTAATGTCGATTTTCAATTATTTGGTGCACAAAATTGAATTATTTTGTGAACGCTAAATTGATCGATTCAACTGAAATGTTACACTAATCTTATTTTTTTATTTACTTTTCCCGATTTTATTTTGTCAAACTGTCAATTTTGGGCGTTCAGGACGAGGATCACATTTGATATGTTTGGAGAAAAAATGGTAAAATAAAAACGGCGCAAGTTTTTTCTAATGCTCCTGCGCATATTTGGAGGAATTATTCAGGGCTTTTGAAACAATCGTCGTAGTTAGGCTAGTAGGCTAGTCTTCCTGCAAGAAAGATATCAAAATGTGTCATTTGGTCAATTTTCACAACAATCTTGCTGCATTTTAGTAATATTTTTAGAGTTATTGCAAGTTATTAAAAAATAAAGAAATAATTATAAAAATTTCACCTTGACTTTGAAAAGAACATCTGAGATATTACCATTAAACTTGCATTTGGTGCCCTAAAGAAATTAAGCATATACAGGCCTCGAAGTTTGAGTCCATTTTACCTCTCCGAGAGACATTGTTTCGGAAAAACAAAGATTAATCTTCAAGAAACCATTTGTATTATTCTCTATTAAAAATATTTGTCCCTAAAAAGGATGAAGCTTATATTTGAATAGTGTTATATTTTTAAATCTCTAAAAATATACAACAATTATTTTCTTTTTCTTTTTATATGAATAAAAACTATCGCAAAATGAAATAAAAAAAATAGAGTTTCCTTCTTATATCCTATATTTAAAGGCTTCAGGTGTTTTTTAAATATATATAATAAAAATAAAGTCAGGCGTAATAAAAGGTGTAATATTATGCATTATGCGCTTAATTAATTAATTGTACACTATATTTAACTATGACAAACATGTTTTTGTTATTTAGAAGATTTCATATTTATGCAGATTTCATCGGAATTTTGTTTACTTGTTTTGATAAAAGTCTTTCAGTCTCGAGGAAAACAACAACTGCATACAGTCGCACACACACACTCATTCAATATTATGTCACAAGCAAACGTTGATGGTGCACGCTGCATGCTGCAGTGAAAAAATGCTGCATAACACAAAAAAACACACATATACTACTGAATGACGCTTTTAGTGAGCTTAAAGCTTTCAAAGCTATGCAATATACGTTTAGTGTGTATTCATAGGTATACACATTTTTAAATGACACACATGTATAAATATACTCTGTATATATTTCTGCAGTTTAATCTCGGTTGCATTTGACCTCAGCATTACCACCGTTACGCTGAATCCGCACTATCCATCGCAGAGCATACAAATATATCCAGTTTTAAAAGCTCGACGAAGGTGTGTCAAAATGAATTTTGTAGCGTTAGCAACTTGAAATCTGTTTCAAAAATAGTCGTCTGTATTTTGCGTATTTCACGTTTGTTGCTTTTTGTTGATAACATTTATGCAAATTTTAAAACAGAGAAACACAAAAATACATATTTATAAATAAAGTTGTTTAATAAACAGGTTAAAGATATATGAAGCGCGTGTACGTTTTTTTTGAAGACTAAAAAAAACATACAAAAAAAGGTTCATGATTTTCGACGGTGGTCCTGGTGTGTTTAAAATATGCCTTGTTATATTTGTGGATATAAACAAAATATGTTAAAATATATATTTTATATTATTCTCTTTATATTTTTTAAAAACTTAATATCCAAACTAAAATAAAAGCACAGAAGCTTTAATTTTATATTATATTTTTGGTTTTTTAGGGGTTTAAGTTTTTAAGTAATATACCTAATCAGATCAGATAAGAACTCACAAATTATAAATTACCTTTTATATACAATGACTACGACTAATTTAATACGAAAAAACAGGTTTACATGCAAATGATTAAACACTATATATGCATATAAACTTTACTGGATTACAGTTAATGACGCAGTTATGTATTAATTTATGCGCTTCTTTTATTTTTTGTTTTAGATATTTACATACATATGTTAAATTTGTAAATTCTAATTTTTCAGAAAAATTGAGAATATATAGTTTCACATTTTTTAAATATTCGGCAAAAACGTGTTTGTAATCACGATCAATAACAACCACAAAAAATCGCACGTGAACGATGAAAGAAGACAACCTTGTCTCAACGTTAAAGTTGTCCAAGTTTGCAGATCGGCACACGTCTAACGAAAGCAGAATAACTTGACACTTGCACACCGAAATAAATTTGCTTTAATTATATAATTCAACTTGACTCTTGAAATTGCGTAATACGGTTATATATCAATATGTTCGATAATTAACCATCTTTTATTATTTGCAGGTGATCCAACAACATTTGGTAATTTGAACGCAGCTCCCGAGACGATTGAAGCGGTCAAGAGAGTCATCGAAGAGGGCAAGTGCAATGGTTATGGTCACGCAGCTGGACTGCTGGAAGCTCGAGAAGCTGTCTGCGAATATGTGCGAGAGTCACAGGGTGAAATAGAGGCAAACGATGTCATCTTGTGCAGTGGGTGCTCATGCGCCCTAGACATGTGCATTGCCGTGATGGCTGAGCCCGGAAAGAATATTCTGATCCCAAGACCGGGTTTCTCCATTTATCGTACGCTGGCCGTCGGACATGGAATTGAGGTGCGTGCATACAACTTGCTACCGGAACGTAACTGGGAGGCTGATTTGGATCAAATGGAATCGTTGATCGACGAGAATACGGCTGCATTGGTTCTGACCAATCCGAGTAATCCGTGTGGCAGTGTATTTACAAAAGCCCATCTGCTTGATATTGTGCAGTTGGCCGAAAAGTATTTTTTGCCAATTATTGCCGATGAGATTTACGAGCACTTTGTTTTTCCGGGCATTGATTGTTGGTCGGTAAGCTCTTTGTCGACCAATGTGCCAGTTTTGTCATGTGGTGGTCTCACTAAAAGGTTCGTCGTACCCGGTTGGCGCTTGGGGTGGATTATTATTCACGATCGAAATAACGCTTTTAAAGATATCCGAAAGGTAATAAATTATTTATTTATCTTACTCAATGATTACAGTTTTTAAATATATATTCTTTTTAATTGCAGGGTTTGAGTAATTTAAGTGCTCGTATATTGGGCAGCAATTCGTTGATCCAAGGTGCACTGCCAGCCATTCTCAAGAACACCCCTCAGTCGTTCTTTGATAACCTTATCGATATACTTTTCGTAAGCTCGATCTTATATAAAATTATTATCAAAAAAATTAAATGAAATGTGTAATTTCTAGAAACACGCAACACTTGCTTACGATATACTCAAGGACATTCGTGGATTGACACCTGTAATGCCAGATGGAGCCATGTACATGATGATTGGCATCGATGTCGAACACTTTCCCGAATATCCGACCGAACTTTTGTTCGTTCAGGACCTAGTCAAGGAACAGAGTGTGTTCTGCTTACCCGGCCAATGCTTTGACTATCCAAACTTTATACGAATCGTGCTGACTGTACCTGAAGATATGATTGTAGAGGCTTGCGCTAGAATTGCAGAATTCTGTGATAAGCACTACAAAATTGATACTCGTATCATTGAAAATAAGTTTTTGCGTGCTGTAGACATTGAGTAAGATTTTAAATCACAAAATTGTATTCAGAAGAAATCAAATTACATATTTGAGAGAGATTATAGATCGTAGATCAAAAATAAATATCATTTAATGTAAACATATATATAAAAAATAAATGAAATATTACACACAAAAATGAGAGTTAATTAGTTATTTAAAACAAAATTTGTTTAATTTTCCTTTAAAAATCCATTCTTGTTGTTGTTTATTACATACGAATACGAGGTATATTTACATGTTTAGTCCTAACGTATATTTACACAGCCATTTGTCCGGAGCACGTTATTGAGTTCTTGCAGTTGATCTGAATATTCCATGTAAATTCGTTGCCATTTTGGCTCACGTTTCAAATGCTCCAGCGCATCTTTAAGTAACGAGTGTTTGTCAATGCCCTGAAAAGAAATATGTTCGTCAATAATCCAGTAATCAAACAAATCCAAATAAAAACATACAAGAATTGTGGTGGGTCGGCTAGAGTTATTGGCTCCAAATATACGGTGCACCGGACCCATAAGATCGTCCAGAAAAATACGTATCCGTATCTCGGTACCATGTCTGGCTAGATGTGAAGCGAGCACTGAATACCAGTTCGCAAGTTCAGCTGGTGAATTAATCGAAATACATATTTGAATTTGGTTTTCGATAAAGGACATCTTTGCGCTGTGTTGCCAGTCGATGGGTGATCTAACAAAGTGAATTAAAATAATTATAAATTATATAAATTTAATAAAAAAACAAACTTACAAATTAGAGAAATTGCGCGTTGAAGACTGAAAAGGTTGACTTGTTGTTTGTACAGATCCCAGTGGATATACTCTCAAATCTTTTTTCTGATTTGCTGGAATTGTTGAAAGACCGTGTCGCATCACCGGATCACGAGAATTAAGAACCAACCTGAAATATACATGTTTTCATCAATATGCACATAGAGAAAAAAAATGCTAAATTTTACCAGCTCTCCAACTTTTTGCAATATGAATACGAGAAGCCAGTGGACAGTAGGATGAATGCAATTCCATGGTCAGAAATGTGAAAATGCACAACATTTGCACCAGCCAGAATTTCAGTGCAAGAAGTTGTCAGATAAGCACACTGTTCAGCTATGTTCCAGTATTGAACGCGCCCGCATTCAGTGATTACACCACCTAGGACACTGTTAAAACTCTGCAAAACAAAAATACATTTAGTTTTGATTGCGCTTTTGCAACTTTATACACTAGCATACAAAACTGCACTGTACTGCAGCCGTTGGCATTTTCATGATAGGCATCACAAGTATACCGGTACATATATCCATTATTCGCAATGTTCCATCCACGCTACAAGTTAGCACAAACTTGGGACACACGCAAAAATTAACAACAGATGAGCCGATGAACAATTCCCATGATGTATTGTTGTTTAGTTTAAGTGGAGTACAAGAGACTTTACTCATCTGTCCAAACGTTGTGTTCACAGACCCATTTGATACCTGTAGTAAGAGTGGTTTTAATATTGTAATTTGATCGGTTCATTTTAAGGACGTGCCTGAATACGCAGTTCTGATGTAGCCTTGCAGTAGTTTCCTTTTAAAGGAACTGCTCGTCCGGCTTGCAGTTGAATAACTTTTGGTGGAGCAGCGATAACCATAACTTCAGATCTTGATGTGCTAGTGGTGAGATTAGTTGGCACGGGATTGGCAGATTTTGTTATGGAAATTGGTTTTGTAGGAGCTTGTTTCGTCAGACGATTGTCAAGATTTCTATAATAGAATGAAAGGATTTGGTAAATAGTGTCACCATTTTTGTTTTGCTCTTACGTGTTGTCTTTCATTGGAAGGTTATCTATATCCATTTCATTTTTTTGTGTGACGGCTATCGTTTCAATGACTTTTTGTTCAACCAAGATGTTTGAAGATGGCCTTGAAGAACTACTTAATTCTGGTGCAGTTGCAGTACCATCACTGAAATAACACATTTAGTAAAGTAAAAAACTTTTTTACAAAAACTTGCAATGCTTACGTTATGTCATCTTGATTAAGCGGAATAAATACTGGTGTGATCCGACGCTTGCCGTCTGCAGTACGGGTTTCGATTTGTTTGTGTATGGCTGCTGCCTTTGTTGGAGTCATTGCTGATGCAGAGTCAGATGAATTTGTTACATCTGGAATCGATGCTGCCACTTCTGTTTGTATATTATGATTGCTTGCCTTACTTGCGTGATTCACATTAAGTAGTTCGGCGTACTCAACAATCATATCCTTTTCGGGTTGAGCACTAACGTTGCCACTGATTCCATACATTCGCTGATACAGTGAATTCTGAAATCATGTCGTGTTTGTTTTTGTCGTTAAAAATATATTTCAAGTGGATTGCGTTACCTTGTCATCTATGGATAATGGTGTGCCCAGTTCAGCATCAGTAAACTGCAAACATGCAACGGTTCCGTCCGTGCTGCATGCTAGTAGTATATTTTTGTCGGTGCTCCAAGAAAGATCCAATATGCTATCCTGGAACAAGTCGTGTATAACAACAAGTGGTCTCTGCAAAGCTGTCATCCACACAGACAGCGAACGGTCACGACTTCCTACCGCTAGACAACAATATTGTTGTGGTTTGTTTGTCTTTGATGTTTGTTTTTTCAGTATTGAATTATGAAAGCGCTAAAAATGAATAGGTTCTTTTAAGTTATTAAATAGAAATACATAATTATCATCAGTGATTTACCACACACGTGACCGCTTTGCGATGGCCAACAAAATCTTTATCACACTTCCAGCCTTCACGCTCAATTATCTGAGCTGTGGGACCACCGCCATTCATTGCATGTGCAGAAACTAAATAGAGACCATCCGGTGACCAGGATAAACGAAGGACATGCGTTGTGCCACCACATTCTTCAAATGGTTCCGTTATGGTTGACTGCAACGTCCAATCACTAGTTTTCCATATCTTCACACTTCGATCGTCACTCTGCGATGCAATAAATTTTCCAACCTAAAAATCACAATAAAGTAACATTTTCTCATTTTAATTTAATTTTTAACTTACCGGATCCCAGGTGACACCTTTGACTAGTCCAGTGTGACCCTTTAGAATGGCTGTCATTGTATTTTGTTTGTGCATATCCCAAATGATTACATTATTGTCAACGCTGCAACTTGCCAGCCAACGATCTTGCGGTGACCAGGCAACATCAAGAATATCACCTACATAAAAAGTTATGAAATCATGTAATTAGCTATAGTATATGTGTTACCTTCATGACCCCGTAGTGTTGTTACACATCGCCAGCTCTCAGTGGTCTTCGTAATACCAGAATTGCCAAACACAGCACTTGGACCTTTACCCTTCTTCCAGATCATAATGACTTTATCATCTCCGCCGGATGCCAATAGTTCTCCATTCATGGACCATCGCACGCTGTTTACACACGCCAAGTGATTGTCCAACTGGCACAGGATCTTGGGCACAGATTTGTTTTGATCGGCTTCTTCAGAAAGCACTGGTGCTAAATTCCAAATGACTACTCGTCCCGAATCATTACCCTGGCCACCAGTTGCGAACTTTGTGCCATCCGGATGAACGTCAATTGAAAATATTGGTTTTTCTTTCGAAACAGATACATTATATTAGCACACCCATATACGATAAGCCGGCATCTTTTCAAGTAACCGTGTAGTTTTACTGTGTTTACCATCATGATGAATCCAATCCGGCTTTAGTAGCTTCATATATACGTTTTTTTGGGTGGGCGGTCTGCGGCTGATACAAACAATGAAATGTGCAATTCTCTGGGTTGTTTAAATTGTATTTAAGTAGAAAAAATAGGTAAAAATAAATATGAAGCGCAATTTATACACATCCAGAAACAATACTTTGCTAAGTTTGACACAAGAAGGAAGAGACGCGCGCGCTATCTCATCATGACAGCTGATTAAATGATGCAGTGGCGTACACCGAGCACCGATCTTATTTGAAAACACCTTTCAATTTGTATAATTTTTTGAATGTCTCAAAAAAAACTTTTTTTAAAAAATCTAATTAAATTTTATTAAAAATCCTTACAATTGGCAATAAATATTAACATTTTATGTTTAGGTAATAAACCACTTAGATGTAAGGGGTTCAAATATTTGTTAAAAAAATCAAAATAAAAATATTTCGAGACGATCCGTGATTCAAGGTAAGTGTGTTTGGTATCAAATTAAAGGTTTTTAAAAAATCTATAATTAAAAATATATGGGGAGGATCTTACTACTCTTTCTGGAGATATTTATAAAAACGTCATATTTTATACAATTTAATATAGAGGGATAAGGGGGATGATGAGTAACGAAAAACTGTTTATGCCATTATTTTATAAAAGGTCAAAAAAGCCCTTTAGCTTTTAAGACGGTGGACCTTCTTTTTAGGGCAGTGTAAGGTTAATATGTTTTTAGACAATTCAAACCTTAGTTTGTCTGCTGTAATTGAACAAAATAAAAAATTATATATAGAGAATATCTTTTTTTGGCCCAAAAAACTAAAGGGCAGTATAGATTTTACATTTTGAAAAAAAATGCAATCATTTTTATTCGTTTTCTCCGCCTCTCCTTACTACTCGCTTGGGGTTCATATCAACTTAGCCCTTTTTAAATTGTAGATATTTTAAAAATCTTCAATTTGATACCAAACACACTTTTTACATTTACCTTGAATCACGGAACGCTCCGAAATATATTTTTTCTATTTATTTTTAACAAATCTTTGAACTTAATTCACCCCTAAGGGGTTACTCAAAAAAATAAAGCAATAATCTGAAACCTGATTCGTACTCAGGGGCTCATTCCCTTCCAAATTGGGTTTAACTTTGTTTTTTTTTGTCGCTGCCTTTAAACTGGACATTTGCCTAAACTACTAAAAAAGGTTGATAATATAAAATAGAAAAGACGGATGTCTACCTCGAAGTAAAATCTGAAGAATATACGAGATTTTTTTTTAAATAAACTAATAAATTTATAATTTTGATCACGATATTATATGATTTCAATTAGTTTTCAAATAATTGGTTTTTAAGTACCTGATGGTCTAAAAATACCTACTTCTAGAAAATATCTTTTCAGATTGTCCCAAAAAAGAAAAACAATAAAACACCAACAAAACACAAACAATTAACATTGTAATATTTATTCGTATTTGCTTACACACAACGATTTTTAATTGAATCAAAAGATAAATTTGACACACAAATCATGAATATTAATATTTATATATAGATAAAGTAGGATTAAATAGTACATAGTAATTATATTTATAACTGACAAGTTTAAAGAAAAAAGAAAACGCGCCGTTATGTTTTTTCCGCATGCGACACATTTGCGCAAAGGAAAATATAAAGTAAAATACCTGGGAAATTGTGCCAGCGCAATTAAAAATATAAATATGTATGTATTTTAGAGTTTAGTTCAAAAGTGTATTTACAAAAATTTCACATTCTTTGGTCCTAATCGAAAATAAATAGCAAATTATAATTATAAATAATATATATTTTGTATTTAGATAAAAATATATATAAATATGTAAATTATGTGTGTGGGTGTGTTTGTGTCGCTGGGCACAGACGCACCAGCGCGCAACGTCTTCAATACAATATACATATATTTTTTCTTCTTTCGATTTCCCAAGCATTCTTAAATTAAAGGATCACATTTATTGTATGTGTTTATTAAAACAATGTATTCTTTGTTGTTTATAATTTATATACATATAACATACGCATCTAAAAATGTCTTCAATCTTCATACATCATAATATTTCATATTCATATAACAAATTCTTTCATTTTATATTTTAACAATTAATATAGATAACAGTTTAGGTGTTAATATGATTGTGGATTATGTTTGATTTGCAATAAGGCACAGCCTTTGAATATGTTTAATTTTGAATCGGTTTCACATTATGATTTAGGTTTCGATTCCATTTTTTATCTGAAAATGTGGTTCTCAAATCACATTCGGAGGATTACGGCAGATTAACAGCAGATTTAAAAAATAAAACGATAACATTCGTACCTCTCTGCATCACAGTACAAAATGTACGATATTTCGTTTTCACTAACTAAATCTTAAAAACTACACGTAGTAATTCACTGATTTCGATGTATACATTTTACATACTTTCAAAAATCCTTGAAATTATTCAAAAACAGTGGACACATTCACATTCACATAAATCATTACATTCCCGCTATGAGGATATCAACACTTACGAACTAGAACAACACTCTATTTTTTGACCATCACTTATACACAGAAAAAACGCAAGCGCTCTCAGAAATATTATTATGTGTTATCAAAACTAGGAATTAGGATTAATCAGGAATTTGTCGGTTTGTTTTGATTCACGCATAAGAAACCATTTTAATTATGTATTTAAAAATCATTTAAAAAAAACGTACTAGAACGAAAATGTATGTGTGTATGTGTCGGTAAACTCAATGTACTGCACTCGAACAAGCAGAACGCCCGATAGGCTCTTTGCGGTTTGCTGGTGTATTTATGTATCACGGTTTCTTTATATTTTGCAATTATTGTTGTAGTATTGGTAGAAAATGAAATTTAAGTAGAAGTTTACTATGACTAAAAATTCTACGCCGCACTAACGCCTAGTCGCGAGTCGTGTGCAGCCAAAACACAGTTTGAGCCGACTCACGCTGGCCTTTAGCTAACAGATGATACCCTGATCGATGCCCATTGATTTTCGTCCGTTAAGATGACGACAGCCGGCTCCGCATGGGATACAGTTAACCCTACACCGGGATGAACAAAATACCGCATCTTCCGAAACGACGTCCTGTTCTACGATGACACACTTTGTCGGTGCCGGTTCTGGTGTGTCAAGTTGAAACTTCTTCACGAGTGCCTTTACGCTGGGCGGAGAGTCGGGAGAGGACTTTCGGCACACCTTAGGCGTTGTGGGTGCATCCGGGAACAATGACATAATTGGAGATGGCTGGTGCTTCTGACCACTTTCACTAGTATTTGTGTTTACGATCGGTGTTATCGGACTGGTCACCACAATGATCTCATCTAACTTGATGTCAATTTGCTTGTGTGTATGCACTAAACCACCATGTGTGCTGACCTGAGATAATATACATGTTGACTTTGTGCCATTACTGTTGGCCACAATATTTTCCTTGTTAAAGTCTTTATTGGATTTGTTCATTTCGCCCGTTCCGTCCGAATCGGTGTCTGACGAGGAATTTGCTGTTTTCTTATTATGATTTCCAATATTCGACGTTGTTGTACTGTTGTCTAGAAAGTCGTTGCAATCGTTGAATTGATTGTTTGGTGAGATGGAACGCAACTGAGCAGATTCGTTTAGCCACCTGTGCTCAAGGCATTCTGATGCTGTCATTCGGTCTCTGAAAAAAAACGTTTTCCATTTTTAATAAATATATACATTTTGTTTTTGTATTTTAAACACTTACGATGGCTTAACGCGCAGCGCACTTCTGATAAAATCAATCGCCATTGGGGACACATCCTCGAACAGTTCTTCTGGGAAGGTTAGTGCGCACTGAGAGATATTTAGAAACGTTTCCTGTTTCGTGTCTCCGCCAAATGGACTGCAGCCGGTGAGAAGGACATAGGTGAGCACACCTATGGACCAAATGTCGGTTTTCAAAGACAATGGTTCGTACTGTAGGACTTCGGGAGCCACATAGTCGGGTGTGCCCAAGATTTCCCGAACCTTGCCACCTTCTTCGACGATGCGAGATATACCGAAATCACATAATTTTAGGCCGTCTAGAAAAACAAAAAAAAAACAAGATTGTTTAGTATTTTTTATTACTATTATAAATAAGATTTCAAAAATACCTTCAACTTTGTCACCGCACAATAAAATATTTTGTGGTTTCAAGTCCAGGTGAGCAATGTATTTCTTGTGGAGGTACTGCAGAGCTTTGAGGATTTCACGCATGCATGTTTGTGCTTGGCATTCGGAGAGAGCTCCTTCGTCATCTAACATCGCCTGTAGTTCACCACCAGTTGCCCTGTAGGTTAAAAAAAAAAATCTTAATAAATTTCGAAACAAATCGCAGGAAAAAAACTACTTACAATTCTAGCACCAAAGCAGTTTCCGTCTTTGTCTCGTGCACCGAGTTCAATTTTACAATGTGCTTGGAGTCAGCGCACAGCATTAGTATGGCGATCTCGTGTCCAATTTCCTTTAGAGTGCATTGTGCTCGGCGCCTGCGCCTTAGGAATTTCGCGGCAAAGTGTACGCCGGTCTTCTTCTGCACGACGCGACGGACGGCCGCAAATTTTCCCCTGCAACACATGAAAATAGAAAAAAATTAATTAATGCATTGTTAAACCAAACAGCAACAGCAAATATGTGTGTAATACACACACACACAAAGCGTTCACGAAACCCGCATTTTAATTGTGGCTAATTCCGGCAATCGGGAATGCGCGATCGCTGGCGCGCAGACTTGTTTTATAATACATAAAAGAGAATATATATATATATATATATAATGTACTTATTTATACTACATATTATATATATATAATTTACAATTCACTACTCGAGCTTAGGAATTGATGGGCTGGATGAATGCTCGCGGCTTGAAACATTTATATTATATTGCAAAACAGCGCACGTCCGACATTTACAAATTTATAGCAAAAGATTGGTTCGGGAAAGACGTTAACAATTGAATTACTTTTACTTCCGAATGATGAGTTAATTTATTAAATACGCAATTAATCTTGAGTGCGCGTGTTCA
>JAAAKO020011095.1:0-17686 GCA_010015015.2 Bolitophila cinerea | reverse complement strand
TTTATTTTATGATTGGATTTGATTTTTTTTATAATAAAAATTGAATTATTTTTTTAGCATTATATTGTGAGCCAATATATATTATAATATAATTTATAAATATATTTATATTATTTTACTTTCGAGTTTCGAGAATAGATTTGTCGACATTTTTTTGACATTTCTTACGACATAATGAGAATGACAAACAGAAGACAGAAGAAAATCTATATATAAATATATACAATACACGACAGCGTGAGCTCTGAGCTTAGAGTGGTAGATGCGTAGTTGCACGCTTGTACGTTCAGTCAATTTATTTAACATAATTTTAATCTTTATACTTTGTATATAAATAAATATACTAGTATTAATAATTACTTTCAAACTAATGGTAAATTCATATGTGATACCGTGTTTTTATATTTTCTATTTATCGTCAATTCGTACGTGAATTTAAAGCTTATACGTTTCTACACATTGTCTCAAAATGGCTGCCTAAAAAAAGTGCAAAGTGAAAAATAAATTGATTAAATAACAAATTTTATTTAAAAGTCAATATTGTGGATCCTGTAAATAAAAACTAACAGTGCAAGTGAAAATTTTGTATGCAAATTTGTATATCAAAGAATTTTCATAATTAACGATTAACATGGAAGATGAAGAAGATCTGGAATTTCTGCGTTTGGCAGCATTAAAGTCTCTAAATGCAAAAAAAGAACAGTATTCGCCACCTAGACTTAATAATGTTCAAAGGTTTGATAATCAAAAGATATTACAAACTGCTTCAAGTCATTCATACTATCCTAGCATCGCCCACACAGGAAGAACGCACATAGAGTTAGAGAATTTAGATTTAAATGATCCGTATATCCCACAAAGCTTAAATGGAAACGGACACTGGTCGGAGTCTTCTACAAGCCAATATGTTCCTTACATACCAGCAAAGATTTCCACTACACACCTTCCAAATGTTCAACTTTCCCCCCGGAGCTTGGCATTTGTTTCCAAAAATAATGACATACTTATGAGGCGCAAGGGTGGACATTCACCGGATAGTCCCAGATTACAATCATCGCCATCTTTTCGACATTCACCTGGTAGGTGGTCAGTGTCTCCGCCACCCAAGCACCTATCTAGTCGATCACCAAATTGGGACTCCCGCAGAAGTCACTCCAGGTCACCTTTAAATCAGCGTGGAAGGTCACCTTTAACTAGGCGATCATCACCTCCTAGACACGGTGGTCAGCTTCTGAGGTTATCACCGGCAAATCAAACTAGACGGTTTATGTCACGGTCTCCAAAACGGATATCCTCCAGATCGCCTTTAAGGCAACGACACAATTCACCAATATTCCGTAGAAGTTTGTCTCGGTCACCAGTCAGAAATATGTCCAAAGCATTGTCTCGTACTCCACCAATATACAACAAACGTGCATCACCTAGCTTACGACACACACAAAGTAACTCAACAAAAAATACTTTGAGAGCTAACACTCCGACGAAAAGTTCAATTTATAATGGTCGAGGACACAACTCAAAGCGGTCAGATTCTCCCAGGAATGTTAGTAGTCCCATACCATATAATAATAGACCATCTAATAGACGAAGAAGTCGATCACCACCTAAATCAACAGATCAAAATATTAGCTCTTTATCCCGTTCCCCAAATAGAAAGCATATAAAAGTCCAAAGAGAGCGTGCGCCCATAGCAAACAACCGTAGACGTTCTCCAGTCCAATCTCGAAAATTTGCAAAAGGAAACAATTCTGGTAGAATTCCTAATCGAACAAGACTTGGTACAAAGAAAACACCTAGTCCAATAAAACGAAAATCGAGATCTAAATCTCCAACAAGATTTACGGCGGCCAATACAAAGCTGGATAAACGAAAGGAAGGCCAAAATACAAAGTTAAATAACATTAAACCAGCGGATAACAATTCAATCGAGATCACAACTGCAAATAAAATCGATCAGTCTGATGAAAAGGTTCAACAAGAACAACAACAACAATTAGAAGATGATTTACTAGCATCTACAGAAGACGAAAACATGAATTCTAGTGATGAGGAAAATGATGACGGAATCGACTTATTTGCATCGGAAGAAAGTGAATCGGAAAATGAGGGTCGTTTTAAGTCTGGATCAACAAAAACAGAACGGTCTGCATCAACGGTATCATATACAAAATTGGGAAGTGTAAACGCAGCGGCTCTAGTCGATCTCAACGATGTCCGTGCCGTAGGTACTAAAACTACATCTCGAAGAGATCGAGATGACCGTGGTAGTTTTGCTTCTCGAAGGGAAGATCGTTTCAGAAAATCAGAGAATCGAAACGGACGCCTGAACAATAAAACAAAAAATGGAAACACTACAACTTGGAATTTGGAAGATAAAAAAAAACACGACGAGAAGACAATGTTTAAGTCTACTTTTCAAATAGTTGAAAGCGAACCGCGATCAAAATTGTTGACTACAGGTATAATTCATAATTTTAAGTTTCTTTTTATATCTAATTTATTTGCTTTTTCAGATTCTTCTGTTAAACTAGAGGAAGCTAAGGAAAGGAATTCTACCGATAAGAAAAATGTTGTACTACTTAAGCGAATATCAACGAATTCGGAAAAGGGTAATGATTGATAATTATTTATTTACATAATTTTAGTACTACAAATTTGTTTACAACCAATCGATTTAAACGATTTTTCTGAACCGCGTTTTCTAAATCCTAATCTTGACCATAATTTATAAATAATTTAGACCAATATTTGAAGATGGGAACAAATCAACAGCAGCGGCGACCACGACGAAGACGACCACAGCCGATTCAACCAACCAACCAACGTCAAAAAAACCCATTCACCTAAGGCTCGGTGCAATGACGAGTACATGGAAGAGCAAAGAGACTTGGGAAATAGAAAAGGTATTTTATTTTCTTAAATTTTATTTTTATCAATTTTGTAGCAATTTCAGCAATTCAAATAAACAGAAACTACATTTTTATTAGTTTCTTAGTAAACACATTTTTGAGACTAACTCTTATAATAAGGATAACATATTGTGATATTGTGAAAAGATTATTGTGTATAAGTATAATATTAAGGAATATGTTTAATTTTAAGTCAAACAGGAATTTATCTGTGATATTTGTGTTTCACTAAAATAAGGAAACATAGAACAAAGTCTTTGTAATACATTACATAATTATATATATACAAAAGGACTAATAGATATTAAATATGGTTTATTAACCATGTTCTGTTATTTGATTAACCCAAAGAAACTTCGCAAGTTTAACTTCAAATCTCAAACCATTTTTCGGGAGTTTTTTTTAAATTGTTGCCATACTTAACCTACTGACATTATCAAAAAGCGTAATACATAATTATTAAAAGGTAAACAAGATTGCTTGCGTCCAAATTTAATAAACACTTTTTTAAATTTATATTTGTAATGGAAACTAAATAAATTGTGTATTTTTTATATAAAATGCCTTATTTTTAAATATATTAAGTAAGATGTTATTTGTAGATCCGATACAAACGTATTATGTAAAAAAACCTTTTTAATGTTTATTTATAAAAAAATGTAACCTGTTATTTAATGATATGCCTTTAGTTGGGCCAAGATTTATGTATGTAATAATTTTTAACTTGTAAGAAAAACAGAGAAAAAATATCAAAAATCATTACCATACTCAAAACAAAGCAAATTACACTTAAATACTAAACAAATACTTCAGATTGAAAACAAACCAGGCGAATGGAAAACTTATTTTTGTTTGATCATTAGGTATAAAGTTGATACACCAGCAAACATAATCCAAACAAGAGGACATCAATATATTGGCGGCTTCAAATGGTTTGAAAAAATCGATCACCTATCTTACACCATCAAAAGGACAGCATCCATTACCTCTCATCGTGCAACTATTTTCAATTGGAAGCTGAAGGACCATTGATTTATCCTGGAAGTGAAACATCAAACATACCCAAGTTTAATGAATTTGTACATAACTAAAATATATATATGTATATTGTAAGAAAAAACGTAAAATATGTGTTTATGATTTTTGAGAAAAATAAAATTAAGCTTTACAAGCAATTACAATAATCAAGTGTTTTTTTTAAAAGGACATTTATTATGTTTTATTACAATAACAATATTAATTGAAACAGATATCTGAATTTAGATCTTTGCAAAAAGGTAGTGGTTTAATAGTTTTACCGGATCATGTAATTTGTAGATGAAGTGATTTAAGGGAAAGTGTGAAAATTAGTTTTTGTTTTACTAATGTAAATCATCGTTCGGATAAAGGTTTTGTAGATGAGGAGCTGGTTTTCGAATGTGAGTTTTAATGTTCGTGATGTTAAGGTACAATGCTCTGGAGATCATTTTGGTTTTGTTCAAAATGTTTGCCTATGTTCAGTCCTGGTCTCTACTACATCGAGGAAAGTTAGACTTTATTTAAAGTGTCTCCGTTGTGGGTTATGTTGTTTATGAGACCGTTTCTGGCCTTGTGTCGATAAGGTCAAAATGGGGCCTTGGTTTTGCTTTTTATTTTGATTTTTAATTTCTTTATGTAGCTTATAAACAAGTGTTTAGTTTTAATTATTATTATTTTTTTTTGTTACAAAGTATTTTTCTAAAATAATCAAAAACAGAGTTTATATAAGTAATACTTTATTGTTTTAGAAATTGACAATATACGTTTTATTTCTAATTCATGTAAGCTACAAATTGAACAACATTTTCATTCTTAAAAAGAAATGTTTGTGATGTCAGAGAATGTTATATTGTGGTAATACAGATTATAAGTAGTACAAAGCAGATTAACAATTACAATAATTTGTTTAAATGCAAATAGAAAGAGAGCAAACAATTTAGTAATTTAAAATTAGATATATACATAAAAATATTACACGTAACATAAACAGATACATTTACTACATGTTCGGCTTGATTAAAAATACTTCATTTTAAATTAAACGTAAAAAATATGTTTAATTTAAACTGGTGTTTTCAAATAAAGAAGCAATTAAAAAATAATTTGCACTGTCAGGACTAGAACTTGTTTGTAAAATAATACATGGTAAACAATACATTTATGAATTTATCTATAGATTTAAAATTAAATAAGTATGTGTAAAATTATGAAATAATACATTATTGCAATGTAAAAATTAAAACGAAAATATTCTATGGACAGCTTGGTTGACTTGTTTGGTTTTTATCAATAACTTGAACTTCAGAAAATAATGTATATGGCTTGCATTTTAAATAAGTTAAATAAACATAAGCGTTTACGTTCCCTTTTTTTCGGCAATTGGAATTCTTGGAGTTACACCAAAACAGACACGGTTAAAGTGGCGACACATTTGCTGAACCTGCAAAAAGAGAAAAAAAAACAATTAATTTTTCTATTTTTTTTTTCTATTTATTTATTTAAAAAAAAAACCTACCACCATTGTTCCATAATGCCAATGAGATAAGGTAGTAGCTATACATAGCAAGTATAATATCGGTCTCTCCAGAATGGGCAAAAAAATACTAAGTACCATACAAATTAAAAAAATTGGTGACATCCAGTGCATTGCCTCGCATCGAGTGCTCGACATTTGTGCCACAATCAAACGACACTGAAAAATGTATGATCAATATTATTTGAAAATCCATATAAAATAAAATAATTACTTACACTTATATTACTAAAAATTGTTCCACTGAGTAGGTATAGGAGCCTGGGATCTTTTTCAAGGATATTATTTGGTGATACACTTGCCCAATACAAAAATAGACACATAAAAAACACAAATGGAAAAAGGGGTCGGCTAGCTTCCAAAGGAGAACGCATTTTTCCAGTTTTTTCCTTGTAAGACCTTCAAGTTTTTTAAAAGTTTAGTTATTAACTTAATATTTTTTCTATTATTCATTACTTACATGTAAACATTATAAGTCACCATAGGTAAACTTGATAACGCACTAATATGAAGCACAAATTCCATTGCGTTACCTGCTCCAATTTCAAATGGCAAATTGATTTTCCAAATTTGGAAAGTACCAAGGTACGTTGTCAAGTATAAAAGTGTAGAACCCTAAAATAATATAATTGTGATGAAAGATTATAATTGGTATTCACTAATTATTGACGACAAACAACGTACCCACATACTAAAGTCGTATCCCCAGGGTAAGTAAAGAACTCCAGTATTGTATTTCTCCCAGTGTGATATGTAAAAGTTAAAAAAAACCATCCACATAATGTAAAACATACGAATTGGTGGAATAGAAGTGTCCCCGCGTCCAAAAACGCTATACAGGCAAGCTGGAATTAGAACTGCTGTGTATGAATCTAATCCATGATCAAATAATTCTCCAAGAGGTCCAGAAAGTCCAATTCGACGTGCTTGTTTTCCATCGATTCCATCTACATTATTATATACATAAATAAAAGCGGACTATATTTAATTATAGTAAAAAACCTAAAGTGTAAGCCGCAAATATATTAAATGCAGCACATGCCCAGATCCAATTCGGGATAGGTGTAGTTCCTTCGTATCCAGTGCTCGCCCAAAAGCTCCAATCATACCAAGAAAGCATCACAAAGTTTAATGCAGTAAATAGAAAACCAACAAAAGTAATTAGATTTGGAGCAATCCATCTAGGAAAATACTGTAATTCATAGATTAATTAATTATGGTTAAATAAAATAAACAACATTAAATATACCTGCACAAGATTATTCCAAAACGGGTGCATCACGTATAAACTGAGCGGAGAGGTATCCCTTGCATTATACTAAAATAAAAAGGTGGAATATTATTATAAATATTTTCGCTCATAATTTTACGACTTTATAAAATGTTTCTACCCAGTAAACCTGTTGAGGTTATGTGTGTAATCTTAGATATATCTACGAAAATTATTGTGTATATTTATTATAATTTAAATAATAACCTTGTAAGTATCAAATCCGGAAAGATGTTCTTCCGACAGATATTCTTCTGCAAGTAGTGTCTTTACATGGTCAATGGTGGTCTGGGATTTATTGTTAGACATTTTCACTACTGTTCTTAAGATATTTTACACAGAAAATAGTAAAATATACTCCTTTGCTTCAATTTATAGTAGCCAAAATAGCTACAAATATTTTTTTTGTTATGTTCTTTTACTGCATTATTACTAAAACATATGTTGTATTGCAAAGCTTTTGCAGTATTTCCAATTATGTTTTCTATTTTAATTAATATTTGGTTATAGATATATGTATTTATTATATATTTCAGTATCTGTCATCCATTTGACGTATCGAATATCGATTATCGAGATATTTATAATTATCCATATTTTAATATTTTATCCATTTGATGTTAAAAATAATTCACAATAGACTACCACAGATCCCACAGATAACAAATTTGAAAATAAAAGAACGGACTGCTAAAACAAGTAATAATCCGTAATAATCACAAAAATAACGACATAATATTTTAACGTACATAGACTCCTTTGAATGATATTTTTTTGCGAAACCACATTTTTCTTTAGAAAAATGGTTTCCGTTAAACTGGCGAAAAACAACTCCGAACCCACAAAATATCCGTGAATTTTGTATTTATTTTTTAAAATTATGATTAAATTTGTATTTAAAAAATGGCATCAAACATTTTTTTGAAAAAGTGTAGTTTCAACTATACTACTATCATACTCATTGATGTATAATACTATTTCAATTATCATACATACACCGCGACTAACTTTTTTTGACATTTATTTATTAATCAAATAATATATATTAAAATAATATTTCAAATATAAATTAATTTATTAAACAAAAATATGAACATGAACACACATATTTATGTTTTCCTATATTTATTTTTATTTAATGTGTTTTGTATTGTTGAATCAATTGATTTTAAAGTACTACGAGACTTCTTCTACAATGATGTCAACAGTCTAACAGTGACTAGACGTAATGCAAGCAATAATACGAATGAACTACTTCCATGTGATGAAAACAAACTTTTGCTCCGATTAGCTAATTTACAATTAATTAGTCCAGAACGAATCATTTTAATGTTGACTAGTCAAGAATTGTTTGATTTATGCAGGTAAATGATAAATTTAATCTTTATTTTTTTTTTAATTAAAAAAATTATTTCAAGGCTACTTAGAACAAATATTCGCGAAATTAAGCATGAGTTCCGAAATTGCATACGATTACCAGAAAATAACTTATTTTGGCGTCTTTCCAGTGGAATGGGTGTATTGCAAAATCGTGTTTGCAATTCAGACAATTCATTTGCTAAAGGTATATATGCTTACATATATATTTACAATACAGATATAATAACTAATTTTTGAAATAAATTTTATACTTACCTAGAATATGAAAAACATCATAGTTGTTACAAGGATCTTCGAGAAGAGTTTGTGGACTGTGAAGGATCAGCAGACTGGTTTGAAAAGACTAACACAAAATTGATGTGTCAGTACGTATACATTTATTTTTTTGACTATAAAATATATATATATATATACTTCAGGATGTATGAAGACATTATAAACTGTAACTATATAAAAACATCGGAACTGTGTGGTATAGATGCTGCAAAAATACTAAGGTGTCTTTCGGCTGAAGTATTTAGTGTTGTTGTAAATGTGTGTTAAATACACAAATTTGATCGATTTATAAGCCAAAAAATAAATTTCCAGGTAAATTGCTCCTTGTCCGAAGCACCACTTGTACAGACTGCATTTCAGCTTACCAATTCCGGATATTTACAGGTGATTTTACAGTAATAACAAATATTTATTTAATTTTATTTTTATTTTTCAGTTGCATTCAACGAAAATGTTATTATTACTTTTAGTAATCTTGTTATTTGTGTATCGCATACAAGTAATATAATTTGTAATATACCGTTAGATTAATTGTTTTTCTTTCCGCCGCCAAATCCAGCAAAACCCATTACAGCAGCCATATCCATCCAAGCACCTTGCTTTTGGGGTGAAGTTGTCGGTCCATCGTCCGATTGGTCGTCTGCTTTGCGTTTCCTATCTTTTCTCTTTTCACGTTTGTATTCTTTGTACCTATCCTCCTCTTCTTTGGCTTCACGAACTTTTGATTCCAATTCATAATCTTTCTGTTTTTCCTCACGTTTTTTTTTGTTATTTGAAAATCTCTCTTTGACCTGGTCAAGTGAACTACGTTCTACTTTCATGGACATACCCAGGTTACGCTGATGTTTCTTGCCATTGATGTGATCCAAAAAATTGATCGAATCTTTGACCACGCAATCGCAAACATTGCAATAGTAGCCTCCAGACTGTGAGGTTGGTGTGGTTTTACTAATTACCACGCTCTTGCCCAGTTTGCTGTCAAGGTCAACTTTATATTCTCGACGTTTTAGCAGTTCTCTTGTAATTGCTAAATTTTATTACTTCATTATTTTTAACATTTATTATAAAATACGCAATAATAAGGAATATATATTTTTAATACCTTCTTCATCTTTATCATCAATGTCTGGACCTCGGAGGCGATCCTGGGCTAATCGTTCATATTGGGCTCGATCCCATTTTCGTCTGTGATCATCCGGACGCTGTGTCATTTTGAATTGTGTTCTTTTGATTTACTTTTTACTAAAATACAACTATTTAATCTGTGTAAAATAAGGACTAATCTCAAATTCCCAATAATTTTTTAATTCAATATATAGTTTACAAGCAAAAATTGACAGTTGACATAAACGTTTGACATTTGATGAAAGCATTCGGAACCCAACCGTACAATATTCTTTAAAATTGTTTAATAAATATTTAATTACATTTGAATTCTCAGTTTTATTTAAAATTTAGAGAAAGGAGACGTTTAATTAAGATTTTTGTTAATTCACAGTCAGACTGTGCAATATTTTTAGGATTTTTCGTGGCGTTATATTTCTACTAAAAAGTATTAATATTTCTTTAAAAATCTCAGCAAAAAAATACATTTCAAAAAATAATCGGTAGGGATTTAAAATGTCATCCCTCGGCCGTTTTGAAGTTTATTCAATTGACATTCGCCACCATAACCTTACTTTATAAAATGTTTCATTTACAAACAATCGCTTTATATTCCTATTGAATAAATATTAACCGCATAAACTAGTATACTATATACTTGCGATACATAAAGTGCGTTTTTAACAACATTTATATCAGAATGTCTGACGATGAAGAATTAACCTACGTGAAAAAAACAAACACTATCCACTATGGCTCTCTTGAAGAAACTGAGAAGGTACGTCAGAACTTTGAGGAAATCGAGTCCGACGAAGAAGAGTATATTGAGCCAGAAGCGAAAAAGGCTGCATTGTCTGTGCCATCCGGCAACGTACATACTTCATCTGAATATTTTGATCTAGAACAAGAAGTGTAAGTATTTTGAAGTTTTAAACATACAACTTTTATTTTATATTTTTGTTTGATGAGTAGGACCAAAGATAAAGCAGTTTTGCTAGAAGAGTTTGAACGCAGACGCAAGGCTAGACAAATTAATGTTAGTACGGATGACGTTGAAGTGAAGAAGAATTTAAGACACCTAAACGAACCGATATGTCTTTTTGGAGAAGGTCCAGCAGAAAGAAGAAGGCGTTTAAAAGACCTGCTATCCAAGTAAATTACTAATGACTAATGAAATATCTACAAAATAACATAATTTTCTCTACAGTTTAGGAGAAAATGCAATCAAACAAAAAATTCAAGAGGAAGAAGAACGTAAGCAGCTTCAAAAAGAGCAAGAGTCGACTTGGTACCATGAAGGACCCGAAGCTTTACGTACATCGAGATTTTGGATTGCTTATTATTCATTGCCAAGAGCTAAACAACGACTAGAGCAGGCCAGAGAAATTTTAGATTTGCCAAGTGCCACCAAAGCCGGACGAATGGTTGAACTTCAAAAAAAAATCCAATCACTTACACTGGAATGCAGTCAGGTTGGCGATACCAGACCTATAAGTCATTGCAGTTTTAATGAAGATTCTACATTATTGCTTACTTCTAGTTGGTATGTTTAGAAAGTGGTTTAAAACGAAGAAATCCATTTATAATCGTTATATATTTATACAGGTCTGGTATGTGTAAGCTTTGGTCTGTTCCAGACTGTAATCAAGTACAGACGCTTAGAGGTCATTCTTGTCACGTGGGTGGTGTGGCAATGCGATCGGGTGTATCATTTGATGAGCTTAACGTGGTATCCATGGCCACAGGTGGTACGGATGGTACTGTAAAACTCTGGGCATTCGGTAATGAAGAGTCAATAGCTGACATCACCGGACACGTTCCCCATAGAGTTTCGCGTTTGGCATTTCATCCATCCGGTCGGTTTTTGGGTACCGCATGCTACGACTCATCATGGCGACTTTGGGACTTGGAACAAAAACAAGAAGTACTTCACCAGGAGGGTCACGCAAAAGCTGTGCATTGCATTACTTTTCAGATTGACGGTAGCGTCTGTGCAACCGGGTAAGATTTCTTTAAAATATATTTTGCAATAATTAAGCAAAACATTTTTTTTGTAGTGGATTAGATGCTTTTGGAAGAGTATGGGATCTACGAACAGGCCGTTGTGTCATGTTTTTAGAAGGACATTTAGGTTCAATATACGGAGTTGACTTTTCGCCTAATGGATATCACATTGCCACTGCTAGTCAAGACAATTCGTGCAAGGTTATTGATTTTAATAAATACTTTATTATTTTAAAAAATACTAAAAAGTCTCTATTACAGATTTGGGATTTGCGTAGAAGACAACCTGTTTACACAATTCCTGCTCATACCAATTTGGTTTCGGATGTTAAATATCAGAAGGAGGGAGGAAATTTCTTGGTAACTTCCAGTTACGATTGCACAACAAAGGTAAGAAAGATAAACTATAAAATAAGCGATTTTTTTAAATATCTTCAAAAAAATTAATGGCTACGTTTAGAGCACCCACAAAAAAAACATTTTTTTGTGAGCGGTAAATTTGTAGCCTTATTATAATATCTGTGATTGAGTTTATGATTCGGCATAGCTAAATTTAATTAATTTTTTTATTGAAATTTCATTACAAAACAATATGTATTTACAAATTGGAGAGTAGTCGACTAAAAAGGGCAGTCTGCTTGTCCTTAAGTGTATCAGCCTTTCTATCCTTTTTCTTTGATTCCTTCATTGTAGATGATAATGCTGGCGATGCAAACATCGAAACATTGGCAATTGATTTATTAGTACTTTCTGATAGTGTCGTGTCGTTTTCGAAATTTACAATATTACTCGAAAATTCTTTTGAAGATTTGTTTTTTTTTGAAGACTTCTTTTTAGTGGCAGGTAATTCTTTGTTCTCGTCCTCATCTATTTTCTCAGATATAACTCGCTTAAGCATTAAATCGACAAGACTATTAGTTTTGCTTTTTCGGGATTTACTTGGTTTGGGAAGTTCACTTGGTTTCGATGGAGTAGCTTCTTTCTTAATATTGACATGCTTTTCTGAAATTTCAGTTTCCTTCTCAAAATTATTTGACAGGTCTTTTTTTATTTTCTTCAATTTTTTTGCGGATGGTTCTTCATCCGATTTAATATTTTTTGAAGATTCTTCAATACTTTTTTCAGATTTTACTTTCATTATAAGTGATTGTATTTTGTCTACATGTCGCTTCCGTTTTCCACTTGAAGAGTCGCTTGAACTTACAGACTCTTTGATAGAAGCTTTTTTGTCCGTTTTAGGACTGCTTGATTCATTTTTGGAAGTAGACTTTTGTTTTTTATGTGTTTTAATAATCAGATCCTTGTCCATGGATCTTTTGACATTGTGGTTTTTTTCTTCAATGTCTATCTTTTTTTCCATTTTGAATAATTGCTTTGTTTGTTGCAATTCAATTTCATCGCTAGATTCACTTGATTCAGCACTTTCAGAGTGCATTTCTCGTTTAATAGTTTCCATGCGTTTTTCGTCTTCGCTATCACTGCTACTACTACTTTGATCAGAAGTTTGAGAAATCATCTGGAACCCTGGTTTCTGCTCTTTCTTGATCATGAACTCGTCCTCGCATTCACTGCTACTACCAGAAGAAGACATTGGTTCTTGTTTAATCTAAAAATATATAAGCATTTGTTTTTTATAACAATAAACTTCTAAACTTTTTTAAAAAATATATTATTTACCTTTATTTGGGATTTTTTTGATTCCGGTTCACTGTCTGAATCACAGTCTGTACTAGAGTCAAAAGCCTTGATGTTGACCAGTTTTTTCTTAGGCTTTGACTCGGCCCCACTTATACCACTATCTGCTGCATCACTATTTTCTTCTAAAGGCTTTGGAATCTCAATCATTTTCTCTAGTTCACCTTCAATATATGGAATAGAATCCTGCATATTAAAATTTGTGATCTTTATTGAGATCTCAGTGTTTTTGCTCAAGTACTTGTGAACTCGCATTCTGACCGATACATTGAACACGCGAAAAATAGTAACACTGATATGACCTTGTGCTATGTGTTTTATCAAACCACGCACGACGGCTCCAACAATTGGACGAAATACATAGAAATTAGCCTGCAAATCTATATGCAAATATGGACTATCGTTGTGTATGGGAAACTCATTGCCCAGCACTTTTATGTTGCGTACATCCAAGACAATACCGTCCATTTTACTGTCATAGTGTCCAATAGTTTTTCGGGTAACAATATCAGTGATCGCTTCTTGAAAGTTGGCCAGACCTCGGGGAGGAAAGTCTATGTGCAATGAGTTTTCAAATCGCGTCACGCACGAATTCTCGTCTTTCACATAGATTTCAAGTTCTTTTTTCGTGTATTTTAGGTATTTTAAGATTGTTGTATCCATTTTGACCTTATGCGTTCTCTCTATCAATCACATTTGTATTAACCTCACAAAAATAGTATAACCTCAAATCAACCATATTTATAATGTTGACGTTTACATAATTTTGCCCTTATGGGAAATATCTAGTGCATTGAAGTTGTTTTCAAACCTTTTACACAAAAATATGTCAACCCTCATGTACAAAAATCTAAAACTAAGAAATTAAAAAACATGTTTTTTTTCAGATTTGGTCAAACAAAACTTGGCAGCCATTGAAAACTCTTCACGGTCACGATGGAAAAATTATGAGTGTTGACATAGCCCCAAATTCACAATACATTGCAACTACATCGTATGACAGAACTTTTAAGTTGTGGGCACCAGATAATTTGTAAAACCATCGGTAAAACCACTTGATTAAGAAATAAACTTTTTTATTGTGTTTAAAATGTATTTTCTTATTGGTAAAATGCAATGAAGTGGGCGACACTATGCGATGATTTTTTAAGCTTGATTTGACAGCAAAAAACGAGGATATTCGCAAATACAACATGGAGCAAAATTTGTAGCCAAGTCATCTCCGCCAACAACTTCAACAATCTCAAAAATCGTAGTTAAAAATAAAAAAATAAATAAAAATAAAATTAAGACATATACTCAATGTTTGTGTTAAAGTTACAGTTAAAGTTCAGTGTCATTTGACGAACCGTACATATACCTATGGAGGGGTATCTGTTTGAAGTTGTAGTCAAATTCGGACGAAGTAAACGCGGGTCAGTCGTCAATGGGTTAATGGCATATGCGATTTCAAAGTTTAAATGCTTTGTCCAACTGGGATATTTTTGATTGGGTTACCTTTGTTACATAGAATAAATGTCATACGTGTACACTTTACAAATATTTTATTTTGTTTATTATTATCATTATAATTTTACAAGATACAAAAGGACACATTTAAATAATAAAAATATATTGTAATTGTTATTTACGCATTCGTATTTATCGGCGTTTGAACCAGAGGTTCCTGTAAAAGTATTAAGTTGTGTTCGCATAAACAAATATTTCCAAAAATTTCCAAGAAGTTGCAAGATGGTAAGTTCAAAAAATAACCATAATGACAATAAAAAAATATATTACATTTTAGGATATAGGTGCATTTTCTGAAGAAAGTTTTGATGCTACAACTTGGATTAATGGATCTTTTAAATCTTCAGAATTTCTCCAAAATAAAGAGGTATTTTATAAATAAATTTAAATACTCTACTGTCTATGATCTATTCTTGCAGGTGTTTGTATCAGGATTAGTATCCAAGTTGCAACTGTATGTGCAACAGGTAAATTCTGCTTTAGAGGATACAAGTCAGCAGGTTCTGGCAGGCATGCCAAGAATTATGAAAGATGCACACGTATGAATAAATTGACTTTTTTATTTAATATATATTAAAAATATTTTTTATAAATAAAACATTTTAGAATTTACAAAATGAGGCCAGCTCCTTACGAAAGAAAATGTATGAAGTTCAGAATGACATCGCTCAAGTACAAAAAGAAACAGGTGCTTGCATGGAGCAATTAGAGAGACTAGACGGATTGAAAAGTAAACTTCAAGTAAATATTAATAAAACGTATAATTTCAGTTTTAAATATATTAAGATATTTTAATTAGATAGCAAAACAAGGACTACAAGAATCTGATGGTTGGGGTCGGTTAACTTCGGAACTCGAAGATTTTCTCGAACGCAGTGACATTGAAAATAGTTGCGAAAAGCTTCTTAGTCTTCAGAGGTCATTGGCTGCACAGTCTGGATTATCAGGACAAAGCGAACGAGAGGCTCAATGCGAAGGATTTAAAAACAGGATGGAAGCACTTGCTAGTCCAGGTGTTGTGAAGTCTTTTACATCAAGTGACATTGGTAATATTGTGTTTAAGTATTTTTTGTGTTAACTCACATCTAGTTTTAAATAAATTTCATCAATTTCAGAAAAGTCAAAGAAGCATGTAAACACATTTTTAATAATGGATAGATTACCACAGTTGACGCAATATTACAGAACCGTTCAGAAAGGTATCTTGCAAGAACAATGGACCGAAACGCTAGAATTGGCTTCTAACAGTGGTTCCACGCAATTTCTGCGTGAATTCTATGATTTTTTGCTCGAATACTTACAAAAACAAATTAAATGGTGTAGCTCTGTATTCGGAAGCAATCTTGCAATTGAACCAGTGTCAGTTATGACAGAAGTACTTTCTCAGTTGCAACCATCCAGAGATTCGGCAATTTTAAATTGTTTAAAACGGAGCAACGAAAAGCTTTTAATGCTCGAAGATTTTTCCAGTGCTAATCTGTATTTTAGTTCAGCCCTTTATAAACATCTGAACAACTATGTATCAATACAGATATCTCCAGATAAACTGGAAGCCCTTCTGACATCGGCTTGTGATTATTTCAAAGTGTTTTTTGGACAATACACTTCAATGGAACAAAGTCATTTATCAAATTTATTGGCTGGATTATCTATAAGTCACGATACTGCTGCCGAAAGTGTTCGAGGACTCGGGAACGCAAATGCTAAGCTTATGCAATGGGTTGAAGAGGTGTTGACTCGATGTGAAGCAGTTACCCAGAATTGTGCTTTACCTGCACTAGTTGTTGTATTAAACGTAATTACATATATTTAAACCTAATCAAACGCAATAATATATAATTGTAAAATTTCAGAATATTTTCAAAACATTCCTAGATAAATATAAAAAGGCCCAACAGCAATTACACGCAAGTCGTAATACCGAACAGAATTGGAGTTTACTTCAAACTTGCATAACACTGTTGCAAAATGTTGGTGATTTTGTAATCCAGCTTAACGAACTTGAAGTAAAAATTTCCAGTGCAATTCAAACTAAACAGGAGCAGATAATTAAGCAAGACCATACCTATTATGGGTATAGATTACAGGCAAAGAGAGATATCAATGAGTTTAAAAAGCTTTTAAAAGCAGCACAATACACTAGTACCCTAATTTTACCTGGTCAAACTGATACAGTAGTAGCAACTTCGGCCGATGCTCGTATATTTGGTGTTGTCTATGATGCTATTCGTCCACTATGCGAATATATTCACGATACAACCCTTGCATCAGTTTTTTCTCCCATAGAGAATCATCTTAAGTCTGTTGAGCCACCAGAATCCATGAGTTCTTCGTCCGATCTACCAGACTATAGTTATTCTCCACAGGAATTTATTACTCAAGTATATACATTCAAAAAGTTTTTTCTCTAGACAAACATATAAATTAAGCGATTTTTGCAGGTTGGTCAATATCTGCTTACTTTACCGCAACACTTAGAGCCACTATTACTGATGCCAGCTGGTCCACTGAAGATAGCATTGGAGATTTGCGACGAAAAATATTCCGCTGGAAATGTAGCGAGTGCAGATGTTCTATTGTCGTTGTTAACTGACGAATGTTGTGCACTGTATGATGGACAAATCGGTCAGATTTTTACTTTATCTGGAACGGCTGCAAAACAAGTGGCAACAGATATCGAGTATCTGGGAAGTGTGCTGGAGGAGCTTGGTCTAAGTCTGGGTCCACATCTACAGCAGACAGCTGCTTTATTAAGAGCATCACCAGAAAATTACCTCGTTTTAAGTTCTGGTTTCGATCCGAAGCTAGTAACTAGGATCCGTCAAATGAGAAATATTATATCTTCGGCATAATCTGTTATCATCCTATAATTACAATTTTTTGAAATAAATTACACAAAGTAAACACTACATATATATATATATATATATATATATATATATATATGTGTGTGTGTATTTAAAAAATAATAAAATTGTTTTTATTAAA
>JAAAKO020011084.1:0-17688 GCA_010015015.2 Bolitophila cinerea | reverse complement strand
CGGAAGTCTTGGCAGCGCAGGCAGCGCAATATATACAATACATGTACAATTATGCACGCTTCGCAAACTACATTTAGCAAATTCCGTGCTTGCATAACCTCAAATTACAATTATTTATTACACACCAAAATTGTGTGCGCAAATAAAAAAGTACGTCTACCGTGGCATCATTAAATAACGTTTTTAGAGACTTCCAAGTTACACCCACTTCTTGGACATATAAAATATACTAATACATACAAAACAAAACTTTTCACAAAGACTCGAGCGTACCTATTAAATCGATCGCAGATATCTGCGATCAGCCTTAACCGAATAAAGTGGATTCCTCGAATTTTTGACATGCAATTTAAAGCCTACATGACATAAGACGTCATATACATATAATATATACAATATATAAATATGGTATACGAATACATATATACATATACATAATACCTCGGCCAAACGGTACATATTCCTTGCGGCCACAAGTACGCACGCGCAAATTTCACACCTTTCAGAGAGATAATTTTCGATCATTCACTTGCGAATACAAAGAAATTACAAAACACAACCAATAACAGCAAAAAACTAATACACAGTCTATAACTCCACACACTAATGAAAAAAATAATATAATTATATTTTGTTAGTTTTTGTGATGGCTAATTATTTATGTACCCATATAAAAACCTAGAGAGATTGTTTGCTTATTTAAATTATACATAATGTGTGCACACTATGACGTTTAAACAAACGAATTGGATACGCTTTAAAACATGTAAGGTATTATTATCTAAAAAAAACACTGTTGTGTAATTCTAGTGCATCCGTTTTATGCAGTTTTTTATTTTTTTAAATTTTCTATTTGCTTGAAATGTTATTTGTCAGTAAAATTAAAATTTCCGAAAAAAACATTTTTATAATAATATTCAAAAATAATTTAAGCTAAAAATATGCATAAGAGGTGATTTTTTGAAATTTCTGTAATTTATTTAGAATCAAGAATACGTTGTACAAAAAATGATAGTAGGGCAAGTGATCGACATTAAATCTAAATCCTGTATTTTTTTATAAATAACATATCTCCTGCAATTTTTGTTAAATTTTTGCTAATATTTTGTTTTTTTTTTGTTTCGCTCCGTTCTGACTTTATATATTACGCTATATATTAAAAAAGATTACATTTAGTACAACAAAATTACAAAACTGAACGAATTTAAAAGGAGAGGAACAATGTATTGTGCGTATATTCATTTTTTTTATTTTAATTTACATTATATTTGGTTTTAATGGATATAACGCTTTAAATCGATTTTTCGAAGCAGATTAAACCGTTAAACAGGAACCGAAACATGATCATTTTGTGCTAACTTTTTTATGCGTGAAAAAAAACTTAACTAATATGTTGGAGTGGAGCGAACATTTTTACTGGTCCTACTCCGCTCCTGCTCCGGCAAAAACCCATTCGATCCGCTCCGCTCCTCGCTCCGATTCCCTGCACACAAGCCAAAAATACTTTCCTACATTTCATCGTATTGATAAAAATAATAAAACATATTTTATTGTCAAATAAAAAAAACACGTCATACTTTTTTGTCAAATATGTTATGCCAATTAAAAATACCTAGTCGTATATATTTCTTATTATAATTCAGTATTGAATAAAAATTCAATATTTCAAATAATAAAAAATATTTTTATTTATTTATTCTTATTTAAATACGTAATTTAAAAACCTGTAATCCCCATTCTGTTTTTCTGTCAAATATTAAAATATATTACCGAGTCCTCGTCAATAACTAATACTAAAACTATACCGTCTGATTTTATTCTCAAATATAAAAAAAACGTCACATTGTTTTATGAAATTTTGAAAACTACTATCACTGATCGTGATAAAAAGCTAGTGCAGCAATATACTGAAAATGTGAGCCTGCTGATTTCATATACTATATATATTATATAGCAATGTTGTTGTAATACATATTTTTGCTGCTAATAATACCACGTAATACTTTATTGTCATCGAGTAGGTCAGATTGCTAAAAAAAACAATAAAAAACAACCAAGAAAACAATACACAATACGGCATATGGTTATTATTAGTTATCGAACAAAATGGTCGCGTGTCTGGTGTGCTATATTGTGAACCGGCCCCTAATCCTATGTGATGTAAAAAACATATTAACTGATAACTATTTTTGCTAAAATTGCAAAGTTTTTATAAATGAGTTTTAGGTTTTCATGGAAATACCATTTTGATTACATGTACTGTACTTACTAACTTAAAATGCGTGCATTTTTGTGTATGCACTTCTTACTCTAATTCCATTGCAGCGGTAACGCATGCAGTGTTTTTAATAGATTGCATATAAAGGTGGGCGCTGCACACACGCTATAGAATGTTGCAGCGCTAGCGTAACCAATCAATTTATTTTAATGAAACGCGTTACTTTTGTGAATGCAAGAACACGCATATACAATAAATATTTTATCTGCCTATATATACAATTTAATATAGTATTATTATATATGTATGTATAATGTACATATGGTGGACTATAGTTACTTGCAGTGCACGGCCCACATTATAGAGTTTAGCAAAATGGCAAATCTTTAGATTATGTGACCAAACATTTTTGTGGACCGCATACCTACCGATATTATAGCAAAATATAGTTAATAGAGGGGGCATAGCGGTTGGCCTTGGCCAATCAAACGAATGCAATCGCAGTTAAGCTGAGAATTCACAATTTAATTAATTGTGTTATATTAAATTTAGTTGAACGCATTAAAGGTATTGCAATGGTGATGACATAAAGCTGCGTTTAGTTTGCCATTTGAGACCTAATATAAAACACAAAAACATACAACAATTTAAATAATTGTACGTACCCTTATAAAAGAAAATTATCCCCAGCATGCATGTCGCATATGCATTTGCATGTTGCATGTGCATTTATTTGGTATTTGCAACAGTTTTTCAATGAACCGTGTGGTTTGTTAAACTATCGCAGCGAAATCTGGTAAGGTGACCTGAAGTTTGAGGCAAAGTCAAATGCGACAAAGACAAATGAGGTAGTTAGATTTAGTACAATGCAATAAATAGCATGTGATGCATCCGACAAAATTGCCTTTCCGCATTTGTCAAAAGCTTTGCTATTTGTTGTTTTACTTTAAGCTTGCTTAGCCTAGACTTTTTATTTTTTGTAAGCTCTTCATAAAGTACAATTTACCAAACGAATTTGCCTGTGGCGACAGCGAAAGATTGAGGTGGTCGTTTATATTTTTTTCGATTCCAACGGGTCGGTTTTTCCGGAGTTTCACATCCTATAATTCAGCATAATATAACCCAGTTACCGCTTTTACCTTTTGCAGATAGTCAATACAAGTTATGCCTAAAGAAAACAGTGACCATGACTTTTACAGCCAATGGAATCGTTTTTACCTTATTTGTCGCTTGTTTAACTGAAGATGTTACTGCTTTGACACTCGTGTATATACTCTATACTGTAATAGTGATGAATCCACCGTAATGAAACGATAAATAAGCTTATATGTTGTGCAAAATTAAATATTTTTTGATTTTAGTTAAACAAATTGTAAATATAACAAAAATCTTTTTGGTTTATGGTTTTGTTACAAGAATTTGGTAGAATTATGTTCAGTTGTGTCGTGAATAATCAACGACTTTGGACGTCAAAAAATAATAAGCTCTGTGTCGCCAACTTTGTTTCCGCCTCGATTAAGATGTGGAGAGGTCCATAAGTACGTACGTTTTATTTAAATATAACACCCAAAATCTCAAAAATTAGAAGAAAAACAGTAATGGGTATTTTTTATCTATTAAAATAACAAAAATAAATTTAATAAAATTTACCTCCGGCCTACATACAACGATAAGGGATTTCACGTGGAATGTATCATATAGATTATAGTAGTATAATTAAAATTTTATTTTTACATAAAATTAAAATATAATTTTTATTATTATTATATTTTTATTAAAAAAACAGTTACATTTTTACAGAATGTGCATGGCTATGAAATTAAAATTAATCATATTTTTTTTCCTGTTGATTAATTATTGCAAGACTTCCAAAGAGGTGGCAAGTAAATAATAATTATTTGTATGTTGACCTTTCCAGACGACGTGATAGTCCATTCAAAAGCGATAGCACGCTAGAACAATATCGCATACAAGTTTACCGGATCGAAAGTTCGCAAATATTTAAAGATATTTACTTGCGTTTATATGTAGACATTCATCTTAATTTATTATAGACTCACCTTTAATGCCAGCTGTTATAATTCATCAAAACAGGTAAATATTGCAATAATAATGAAATATTGCAATAATATTTTGTTATTTATTAACAGTGGCATGCATGTGACCCAAGAACATTTAGTGTTAAAAGCCATTAACACAAACGCATAGATACTTTTTTAAAAGCCTGTTGTGTTTGTGTAGCACATATAAGGGTTGTCATCATCTGTTTTGGGATCAAATGCATGCTTTACTAAACATTTGATTCTATATTTAAAGTTATCCCAAAAAAATCCTCAATGGTCAAAAATCTGTGGAAAGGCAAAATGTGTATTCAGTTGATGTGACTCCAGAAACAACAAATAACTATAGAATTAAAAAATCAAAACAAATAATTGTGTTCAATCGACACGCAAAATTACCAACATCAATCTCATTGATCGCGTTCAGCAGCCGAATTACTCTCTCATTCAAAATACAGCAGCCAACAATTTTTCAAGCAAACACAATCAGTCTTTATAAAATATTTAAAATAAATTATTATATACATAATTGTAATGTACAACAGGTTATATATAATAAATGAAAGACGTAATATCGTTCATTGCTTCGGTGTGGGGTGATCCACGCCAGCAAACCGGAGTTACTTTTAAATGTACATATATATATATATAGTAACGATATAGTAAATATACTATAATATATATGCAAAAAAAGCGCGGCGTGCGTTCGCAAATAAACTAAGGCAATTGAAGACATTCACCTTGCGTTAAACACAAGAGCCACGCGCACCATCTCACTGCTGACTGCTCAGACAAAACCAACAGGAACGCAAAAAAAACAAACAAACAAGTAAAAAGTAAAAACACACACACACATACACTCACAAGGCTTACATTTATATATACAAAAAAAACAACAACAACCAATGCGCGTATTCTTGATTTCAATTATTCATCCGCGTGAAATCGCCGTTTAAATATAAATTTATTCATGAGCATTTGCAGCGTGATGGTTATTTGCACATATATATGTATATTAAATTTTATTTGATATATATATAAACATTAGGGGGTGTCAATGCTCGCCCGTCTAACTTTTTGACAAAACTATTTAGCATTTTTTTTAATATTATTTTTAGAAAAACGCAATTTTTCAACTATTTTAGATATTGTGCCAATTTTTTGAAGGGATATACCAAAGTAACAATCTGCAACCCCTTTTCCAAAATGTATTTTATATACAATTTTAGTTGCAAAGAATATTTTTTAAAACTGCTGTTCCACAAATATATTGTAGCACAATATTTGCAATTTTCAAAAGGCAGCTGTTGCACAAATTTACTTATATTTAAAAGTTTCAGTTATCAGTAGTTGCTTACATATTAACATAATTTATTGCTACATAAGGTTATTAAAATAAACACATTTATTGCTGAAATGTTATTTACCAATATACTCCAGGGGAACCGTATAATTCGAAAAGATTTACAACGGAATCCTTTTTGACAAATCATGCATGTTTGGCAATAATTCTAGGGCATCTATTTTATTCTATTCTATTTCATTCCGCCAAAAATGTTAGGGTGTTATATGCTATAAATTTATCTCACGGCGACTGTGTATTATAGGAAGCGTGTATTTTCTATTAATAAAAATTGAGACTTATTGTCAAGAAAAGTCCTGAAAATAAAGCACAGGCGGACAGTGACTTTTTCTCAAGTGTAATTACTTCAGGAAAATCATAAAAATAAGTCACATCCACCGTGCAATATACTTATTATTTTTCTTGACGTTTCGTTTCAATTTAATGTATTTGCAAGCGTTTTGAGAGATCAATTAATACTTCTTTAAAGTTGTCGGGCACTGAATTTCGTATGGGCAAGCAAATCCATTGAATTTTCGTTTTGAACATTGAGACGCGTTCCATCGAAATGTTATATATGTTTAAAAAAACACGGTTAGAATTATTCATTACTACAAGTCGTTTAACTTTCAGTGCAATATAACTGATAATTAAATAATTGGATAGTTGTCCCTGGAAGGAGTTAATAGCAAATCCTGATTTTGTATTATATTTGTAATTGTCGTTTAATTTTGTTTGATTAATTTAAAATTTCGTTTTTTTGAAAATGTAGAGATATTCTTTTCAGTTTTTTAATACTTTTGTCCAATCATTTATGGAGTAAATTAATAATAACTCCAAAAAATAAAAAATAACAATTCTTGAAGCCGTTTCTCACAGACCAATACGCCCATTGCTAAATCAAAAATTAAAATTTTTGAATACCCCTAATATATATATAAAGAATTGCTATAAAATACACACAAATTTGGTTTGTTGTTCTGCACTAGGTTCTCTCCAGTGGTTAAATCAAGGTGGACAGAAAGTGGGTAATGGTGTTTTTTTTAATTTTCTCATTATTTTGTTTCGATTTTAATTAAGTGTTTGGCTGTGTGCAAGCGTAAAATGCGTGAAAACTACAGTATAGGTCCAGCGTCTTTATTTGGTATGTGACTACCTGAAGGTCACTGACAATTTTGACAGCGGTGCAACGATTGCAGATTTATAAACTTTATGAAGTGACTGGAAGTGAGGCACAGTAATTGTAATTTCAAATTGAAACGTGAATCATGAGAACCTACTGTATATATTTATTTATATTATGATAGAAGGAATCTGTAATAGTATACTATTTTTATAACTAAATCATTTTTAAATGTTTCTTTCTATACTTACACTATAATTTTAGATAGCATATTTTTGGGTAAGACACTTTTTTAATGCATGTAATTTTGTTTATTTTTTTGTGCCCTACGTGTTTTTTAGGTTACGTGATTTTTTTTGTATTTTCATATATTACTTGTTGCATCAGCCAGGAATACTACAAATACTACTCATAGATTGTTCAAAATAAATTCAAAATAACACTAAATCCAACGTGGTAAAGTTTAAAATATACATTATGTTTTAATAATATTATTCAAAATTATGATGACCTACATTAGGTTTATTTAATGGAATATGAACCTTATATGTTGACAAACATACGACTAAACTCAATTATAAGAAATCTATTGTTTAAACAAATAAAACCCATACATAAACCGGTATGCAAAAAAATATGTTTTCTTTAGTAAGTAGTGCTTTAAATTTCAGTTTACTAGAACATAAGGTTTGGACCCGCATACTAGATGACGGAACAGAAGGAAGGACGGTAAATGCTGGATTCTGTCATATTATAATAGCTACGCTGCTATAATAAGCAATTTGTAAGCAATTTGGGTCCATACTTAAATCGCTATTATTATTATATAAGTATATTGATTATATATTAATTGAACAAAATAAGAAAGGAGTGGTGTAACATTTACGGTAACTATAAAAAAGGTATTTATATAACTAGTGGAGAGTTTCAAAACGTTAGATATTATTGAAACATTGAGTATTTTCACGGAAAGTAGAGAATTTAAATTTTTATATTTTTTAATTTTTTTAATGAATTGCCCTAAAAATTGGGGAGTTGCGCCAATAGTGTGATATCAGCTTTATACAAAAAATCTAAATGATCAAAGTCAATTAAAAATAACATATTGCTACTGGTACTACTTGGTTCAGCATATTTAAAATCGTCCATAATTTATAAACTAGGATCCTAAAAAAAACATTTTACTCTACATTCTAATATTACTACAATTTGTATAACTTTACCAATTGCCCTAGTTATTAACGTGACACTTAGAAAGGATAAAAAATGTTGAAGAAGAAATTACGTATTATTATAGCTAGCCACAAGGGTTTCAAGAAGTCATCAGTAGAGTTATAATAACGATGATGTCCACCAAAAATAAACTTTAAACGCGTACATATGAAACTGACGAGGTGCTGCTAAGTAGTTTCTGATTACACACATACACACTCGAGTTGTTTGGCTAATTGGTCGCGTCTGCATAAGTGGGAGCATTTACACGCGACGCGACGGCAAATATAATGCTTCTTTAATACGGTTTCATTAAATAACCATTTAGGCCGGCGCGGCGTGAAAAAACCGTCATTTCTCATTTATAATATGCGTACTCTGCGTACACACGCTATAGCATCGTAAGATCTCGCTCTTGCGTTGTAATTAATCATTTGATTTATATTCGCGAATTTCGGCGGTGCGCCAACTTTCTTTGCGTTTGCGATATATACTATATATGTAAAATACAGACAAACGTATATACACTCATGCTTAGTTATAAAAATAAACATAATAATTGTATAAATCGATATTAAATTAAGCTGTTAATTTACAAAAACAAAAATGATGTGGGCGCAACAGTTTCAATATTATACAATTGGTGTCTGCGGTTTCGTAAAGTATATAATATTCAAAAGAATCAAGCCATTTTAAGCATACTATACTATTTGCGAATATACATCACGTTGTATTGATGGGTGGTCCTTATGCGGGTTCGCGCACGTCCGCCACAGTCACACACCTGTGCAAATGCGCGTGCGTGCGTGCCTTACGAATTGTTTTTCGCGCACGAACCAAAATTGGTGGGCGAAGCGTTGCGCGGCACGACATGAAGGCATTACAATAAACGCGCATACATACATACATAATACATACATAATTTGCAAAATAAAAAAAAACAATTATTTTGAATTTATACAGAACAGCGCCGTTCGCAAATATGCACTGTCAGTAGGACGATGGAACGGCGTCATTAGTGAATTTCGTTATTACCGTTCTTTACGATGAAATTACATATATTAAATTAGAATGTGTTCGTCTTCGCCGGTGAATGCACATAAATATTTTATACGTTTACGGTGGTCATTTTTGTGCGAATCGCGTGTATACGATTGAATGGTATATTTTTTAGGCTTTGGACACAATTTACATTTAATTTGGTTATATTTAATATTTATACTAGATATACAAACATTATGGGTCCGGCTGTTGTTTCTTTAAGACATTGCAATAGAATATACACAGCCAATGTCTGTTAGACTCAAAAGTCCGCATTTAAAACACTACCAATGAAGTAATTGCAGTTTAATTTATTTATACTAAATAATTTAATTTTTCACAATTTTTTATAATATTTAGTCAAACCGATTTAATCATGATCCAAAAATAAACAAAAATTAATGTTATATTTTTTTGAAATCTTTTGGGTGCTTGTTCATTGATAAAAAGTACAAATAATCCATTTCAGGTAAAAAATGCCACATATATTTTCACTACAAAAAAGAAAATAAATATTTGATTATTATGCCTGGTCCAATTATCCAACTTATCACGACGATATTCATAAATGATGACAATTCCGTCAATTTTCTGCAATTATATTATATTGATTTGTTTGAGACAATGAATAAATAATACTAGATCTTTGGTTTGAGATTAGTATTATGCAGTAATTTCCCAGAAACATGTTTAACATTCACGAAAATATAGATAAATGAAAAAACTCTACATAAAAAACAATTAAAACTTGATGGATTAACAAACTAAACGAAACATGTGTTTTGATTAGTTGTTTTTAAAGATCTTTTGGTGGTGGTGTCTCGTGCAATTTGCATTTCCAAAAACTACTCCAGTGTCTCGTACAAATCTCGAATTTAATTCCGGAACACTTATTATATATGCGAATTGGTAATTATTGCATATAATTAAAATCAGTTGTTTAAAGAAGTCGTATATCATTTGATTGAAAGCATATCATATAAATTTCTTAAAATATTAAAAATATTATAAATTTTATTGTTTTTTAATCAATATATATTTTTTAAATTTTATAACCGAATCTGAAATGTTATGCAGAACTAGGGTCCGGATTTTTAAGTAATATAAAATGGATAAAATATGTGAAAATACTTAAAAATGTGATTTTTAATTGAAAAATGTATAGTAGAAAATGTTTATACATTTTAAAATATGTTTAATACATATATTAATATAAATTTAAAATACAATAATTTCATTACGTACATAATTATGCATTGCATTTTTTAACTTATATTATTATTAAATTTTCAACGATAAAATATAAAAAATACCGGTTAGAAGGGCGCAGATTCTCTAGCCGTATTGTATATATTAAATTTGAATGTTCTTTTGACATTTTTTTGCTTAAATATATTTCAATTCGAATTAAATTATATATTCAAATCAGCAAACTTTAATATGGAAACAAATCCTAATGTTTTAATTTTAATAAATATGTTTACTAAAAGCTATAAAAACTAATTTATATATGTTATAATTTACTTTTATGTTGTAAAATTGACAAACAAATATTTAAATCTAAAATTAAAATTCAAATCGCACGTTTTAATCATATTTTCATTTTAAATTATTTTTTTTTAATTTAAATGTAAACTCGATTTGAGTAGGCGCCATCTAAAAATTATTAAAATATTAAAATTAAGCAGTGTAACTTATTTGATAACTAATGATGTGTAAAATAGTATTAGTGTGCGTGTTATGTATTATATGTATTGATTGCGTGCTATCAAAAGCTCTGGCGTTTTTGTACACAGTGCGCGTGTTTGTGCATCGCTGCATAAAACCTCACAGCTATGTAAGCTTATTAAATCATTTAACAATGTTGCATGTATTGGGTTTTTTGTAAAATAGTAATGCCTAAATATTGTATATTTTTCTGGACCCTTTAAGTCCAATTGATTCGCATTTTAAAGTGTTAATGGTTACTTTCCATTAAGTAGTGAATTTCGTTTAAATAATTATTATTTCTATTTCAGATTCGGATATATTTTTAAACGAGATGTAGAGTAAAATATCATCAGAGTAAAAAATAATTGAATCGAAACAGGATGAATCGAAGTTGGAAATGTATAGATATTATAACGCTGGAGATAATAATTTTTATTTTTTTTAATAAAATTATGTTTTATTTTACATTTTGTAATACATGTGTTAAGTTTGTAAAGTGTAAACAAACAAATCATTTAAATTGAATTGCAATTATCAGAAAAGAATAAAATATGCACCATAATGCCAAATAATAATTTAATAGAAATGCCAATTTAAATAATCATTCAACTATGGATAAATGTAATATAAAAATGTAATGTAAAAAATATATATTTTTGAACAAAGAATACGCACAATTAATTCCGATATAGTTTTTTTTTACAAATAATTCAATAAATAAATAAATATTGGTTGAAGCCTTACTTTCGGGGAATGGGCGAACGGTTTATCTAAGGAATGTATTTGTATTGTATTCTTGAAAAAGGTATATGAATATATGAATAAATACAATTATAAATAATTCAGCGTGCATGCATGAGCAACTGCACTCCCTCCGCACTCGGCTTATCCTGTTTGGTTGTATAAACACAAACGCGCGCGCGCGTAAGACAGTGAGTTGCAGCGGCGCGATAAAACACTGTGTCTTAAGTCGGATTAAACACGCTTTTACGTGTGCGACGTCTCTGTTATGTATACACACATGCTTTACAAATAATATCCATATCCATCTTAGGAAAATACAATATATATCCATTCGGTTTAACGATTGTGGTGTGTTCCAGCACGCGCGTTCACACGCTTTTATAATGAGTGTTTTATGAACGATTGTGTTGTATATTACGAGCGTAAAACATTTATTAATATTTTATTATAATATGTTTTCTTGCGAGATCGGTATGCATGTAAATACAAGATTGTTTGATGTTCAACACACTCAATACAAATGATATACAAATACAACCATAAATCTATAGTCTTATCAAGATGTAATTTACCTCGACCGAAAAGTTGACATCTCAATATAATCGTATATACTTAAAAATTATATATATATATATAGAGAAAGACATTGCGTGCAAATAAATACGCATTTACCGTGCAAATGCAGGCAGTCCCGTGTAATTCTGTGTATGCATTTAATTCTTGTTATATATTTGCAAATGGCTCAAAGACATTGATTGTAATCGCATACTCTCTTGCGTGCACTTGCCAAGACTCCTGCCACTTACTTACTGAAACGCTCATGCGGTACACCGTGTTATTAAAATATTACTTTTAAGCGTTCGGCTACAACAATTCCTTTTGATTTAACCGTTCGTGCATAAACTTTTTTATATGTTTTGTTATGCATGTTCAGTTCACTGTTCACGTACCTTTAATGGGCCGACGTCTTTTAATGTCTTGATTTGTTCTTAATGTGTAAAGCATACACATCGGTGTACAAGCATGAAATTATTAAAAAAAAGTCATTTTAACTGCCGTATAATTACTCAGAAACTGATGTACTCATACACAGACAGACACACACTTGTTTATACAAGCTATATATTTATATAAATCAAGCATGTAAAGTTGAAAAGGGCGCGCTCGCACACTTTGTGCCGCATCATATTAATATTTAATACAACAACAACCACAACAACAGCAACTACAGAAGTGTTTGCTTAAGATTCAGTCATGCGGTGGCGCCCGTCATCATCGTGATCATGTCACTTTTGCGGCACGCGAGGCAGCCATGTCACTATATTTTCGTGAATCGATCGCATATTAACAGTTAATCATTTTCAATTGAGATGGCGAAACATGTTTTGATTGTATATTGCGAATTGCATATGGGCATTCAATAATACCCAATTAAAATCACTAATGACACGTATTTTTTTGTGATATAAATGAGAATTATACTTGAATTGATTTCTTTAATAATTTTCAAAAAAACTATTCTCTCAAGATTAGCCACTTTAAGGTAATGATAACTATTACTATTTACGAGTAGTATAGACACAGTACAATACTATGTTTTTTTACATAGAAACATTTTGAATACTATTTTGGAAACATATATTCACAAATATAAGCTATAGAAATATGTGCAACGAATGAATCATTTTTAATAATTTAAAAGAGTAAAACTTATTGGTTTTTAATTTAGCGTCAGCTAAAAAATAAAAATTTGTCCTAAAATAAATTGAAAATCGTGCTCGTATTTAATATTTTTTTAATTTATAAGAGCACAACAATTTTTGCTAAAAATACATTTTTAAAAATATAATAACTTTTTCTAAAAGACGCATAATTTTGAATCCAATATATTTTGTAAAAAGATAGTATTTATTAGATACTTTTTATATTTAGATAATATTTTTCTTGTTATATTATAAAATTTTATATATTTTTAAGTAACATTGTACTTGTTTTTTTGAAGTGTGAAACAATTTACTAGAATTAAAATTTAAGTTTATCAACCATTCTGTTTCATATTTTTAAACATATTTGGTATTTATGATACAAAATTTAACGATTCTAAAGGCATCTCTTATGAAGTAATTTTAAGGATCCTAAATTTTGACATTTACCTTTTTATAAAAAATTAATATTTTTTTTAAATTGATTTTTTTTATCGATTTGTTGTACATCATTAATTTCGAGTTTGTCCTTATATTGAGCTATGCACGTTATCTTGAAACAGACCAATGTCCATACAAAATACTTTCTTTGTCATCCATCCATCCGAAAAAAGAGTGTATAATGAATAATGTCATATTTGCCTGATTTGAATATGGGATCATGAACTTAATACTACACGGAAAGAATTTTAATTGTAAAAACAATTGTTATTTGGTGATTGGCACGCATTGGCGTTTTTGATCCTCGTTTTTAGACGTCAAATTGGCGATTTATTTTTTAATTTACATACTATTATCCTCGTTTATTGCTGTCAAATCAATCTTAAAAATGACCGCATAGTCATAGTCATTGCATTCGGCGAATTGGTAAATCCAATTATAATAAATATTTAAATGGTTCATACTGCGTACAAGATTGATTTTTAAATTGAATTGAGTGGAATTCATTGAAATATATTAATGCCATAATTATTGATTATTATGTTGTTAATTGAATTCATTGAACTAAATCAATTATTTCGCAATTGATTAATATTTGAATTCATTAAAATGTATCAGTCCATTCGCAATTGGTCATTTTGTTTTTCATATCGGAATTAATTTAATATTTTATTAGATAACTTGACGTGGTACAAATGTACCTTTTAATATAAATAAACAAATATTTTTCATAGCTACAATTTATATGTAGTCCCAATCTGTCGATTTTTAATAATTTTAAAATAATTTCAAAAAAAAAACTAAAAAAAAGGTTAAAATCATCAAAGTGAGTAAAGATTAAAGTAGATCATTTCTTTCCTAATTGAATTTATTATCTTTTTGTTTAGTTAAATTCATGAAACTAAAGGATCACTTTCGCAATTGATCAAATATTTAGTTAATTAAATTCATTGAAAAATAAATTCTTTTGTAATTTTTTTTTTTTTATTGAACTGAATCAGTATTTTTTTAATGGATTTAATATTTAGTTTATAATTCATTGATCCATTGAATCATTAGGTTTTGAATGGATCCAATATTTTATTAGTTGTAATAATTAAACTACACAACTTCTATCGCAATTGATTTGTATCCAAGCTTCATTCAAATTAATCTTGGTTTTATCGGATACAACTCTATTATATCCTTAATTTTAAATTTCTAGCCGAATCTATGAGGTTTTCTTTCTGGGGCCCTATCTTATAACTCAAGTTTTGTAGTGACAATAGTTGTTAAATACATATGGCATGATATAACACAAGTATACGTATTTTTTATCATTCTTGTGAGCAAAGTTGTCAAAGATGTCTGAACGATTTGATCGATGTTGATTTTACGCATCGAAATAATATATACAGGGGCCCTATCGTATAACACAAGTTTGTTAGTAACAATAGTTGTTAGACACATTTGGTATGATGTAACACAAGACTGCGATTTTTTTTAGCATACTTGTGAGCAAAATTGTTAGATTCAAACGGCACGAATTGATCTACGTTTGTTTTACACAACTTTTGTTTGTATGAACGAATTAATTTATGTCATAAAATATTACTTGTTAATGATTTCAAACCAAAAAAACAATTATTCTTACTTTTTAATACGAATACACAAACTTGTTATAACATACATCATACAAATTTTAACAAGACTCGTTTTCGAATAATTGTTAAATTTTAACAATAGTTGTGCAAATTTGTGTTATACGATAGGGCCCCAGTTTGATTAAATTTTGCATTGCATATAACAACTTCAAAGTTGCGTTCAAAAACCTCAAAAAGCTGCGTTTTAAGATCATAAAGTGACAGTTTTGCCGAGTTTTACAAAGAAAGAAATTTAATAGTATTGTTATTATTGCAATTTATAGTGGCGGCAATGTTTTTTTAATGCTTCTGCGTACGGTTGGAGTTCTGTAGAAATTAAATTCAAAACGGTGTGTACATTTCTCTGTAGGGATCACCTCCTGTTTTTTGAGTTATATATTATAGTCATATATTATATTAGAGTCTAAAATGGAGAGTTACATTACTAGACCGTCAAGAAGACCAAGGTGCATATGGATATATAGATACTATTACATCTGACCTGGGACGTCTGAGGGTTTGTGATTGGACCGCCAAAACATAACATTTGGAAAATATAATCTATTTACATTGAATGTGTATCTCTTCTGATTCCATGTTAGAGAAGTTGGTCTATTTATTTTTTTTGCTACACACCATCGCAAATTAACAAGGTACTGTTCGAGCTTATAATGTACGAGATTTTCTTCAAACTGCGACGCATTTAATTTAAGCTTGGTTTATTAGAAGTAATAATAATGGTCGACTTCTTTATAAAACTATTATATTTAAATAAATATTATTATTAAAATGTATTTTATTTAAATACTTAATTATCTGCATAACAATATTATTTCAAAAAATCAAACAAATACCAACGTCTGACAAAGTTGTGCAAAACGAGCGTCCAACAAATCGAGCCGTTCAAATCTAACAACTTTGCTCACCAATTTGCTCACAACTTTGCATTAATGTGTTACACGATAAAACATGTGTCAAACCAGTTTGGTTTGTAACAAACTTGTGTTACGCGATAGGGTCCCAGGGCTGCCACAATCGATATCGATGAACAAAAGCACAATCGAAGACGTGATGATGATGATGTTTTCAAATCGTATGGAAATCTTAATGTGATTGAAGACCAAATAATTGATATTTTGACTAAGTCGGATTCAAACAATGAAATGATCTTCAATAAGTTTAAGATCCTTAAACTTATGGACGATATCGATTTTCTCAAAAAATAATTACTTAATTTAAAAACGATGATAAACAAACTGCGCCTAAAACAAAATAAGTTCTGCTGTGCTGATGATATTAAAATGTTTAAAAAAATGATCACACAGAAATGAAAACGTCAATCACAACTGTTAAAAAATCAGTAATAAAACCAAACTCCATCCCACGCTCTAGTCCGATAACGTCTTCTTCAAATAGTGTTTCATTTGCAAATATTGTTAAGTCTAATCTAGTAGTACAAATCAAACCTGAAGATCCAACCAAAAATATGAAATAACCAAATCTGTGATATCTATCGCTTCAAAAGGTGCAATAATAGTTGAATGCGCCTTTCCTGATTCTGTGGAACAACTGAAAAACGAAGCTATTTCTAAGCTTAGTGACGATTATATAATTACAGTACCGACCAAGAGATTGCCCAAGGTTAAGATATTTAATATTTTCACTACGCATGATCCCGATGTTGCTATTAATATCTTGAAACAACAAAACGATGATATTCTTCTATTACAAAAGTGCATAGTTTCAAAACCAAAAAAAAAATTGAGGTGGATACCATATCTTTAAAAAAACTAATGCAGACAAGCAAACTGAGTAAGGGATCTAATTCAAAAACTACGCGAAATTGGTGTCCATTCTTCTATCCAGTAAGACTACATTTAAACTACGGGTCAGTTGTATGTATGTATGTATGTATACGTTACGCAGTTCATTCTAATAGATTAAAAATCTATACAGAAGAAATTTATTCTGTATGCTCTGTGCTGTGGTATGGGATGACAATTATGTACTTCCTCCCTACGCTGACCGTTGAAGGCTTTAGGCCTTAGAATCTATTTCAGACTGACGACGGAATGCTGCAGATTTCTTCTTGTTTAATTTGTTATCAGGTCGTACAGACGCGCCTAATTTGCCTGTGAATAGAATGGCTGAATCATTTAACCGCTTTTCCAACTTTTCATTGATTTTATAATGTCGCGTGACGCGATCCGGCAAAGCATCAGATCCATCTCTCTGCCCTGCTTGTTGGATGTGTCTTACAAGTATTGTCTTTTTCGGCACTACGAGCCATGCTTGGGAGATGCATGATCTCAAATTAAATGTTTTGATAGTTGTCCTTGGTTTGTGATCTCAGTTCAGCTTTTAATTTTTATAATTGTTTTTAAATCTTAGATTAGCATTTTATTTTTTTATAATTGTCTTTCTTATCTTTTACTTTTTTATTGTATGTAACAATGTATTTTAATTTTTATA
>JAAAKO020011073.1:7077-17689 GCA_010015015.2 Bolitophila cinerea | reverse complement strand
TAAATCCTAAAAAATATACGAAAGGTAGTTGGGCTTTCGTAATTTAACCGTTCTCAAATCTTCGTGTACATGCTTCCAACTTAGAATCGGTAAAATTGAAATTGAGAATTGAGAATCTTTTGAAGTATTCGTCCCGAAGCCATTAGATATAGAAATACCGCTAATTCGGTACTTTAAAATAACTTGGTATACCAGTATTAAATTCCCTAATAACGGTAATATATACCTGCAATTTAAAAATAGTGTTGTAGTGATTACAGTTATGAGGTCACATAATGTCCACGGACATTAAAAACAGACATGATGCCTAATGGAATTTATGACCTTTTTAAAACAGACATAATGTCCATGAACCTTATTAGTTTTTAAAAAGACATTTGTTTAAGTGAACAAAACATCAATTGAAAACCGACATAATGTCTAAATGGACATTATGTCCACATAAAACCTTACAGAACGACCATGGACCTTATACCTTTTTTAAAGCGGACATAAGGTCCAAGAACGTTATGTCCGTGGAGGTTATGTCACCTCACCGTTTACATTATCGCCTGCTCCCACATGGCATGGTAAAGACATATATAGAGAAACCACCATAAAAATAAATATAATGCCTGATAGCCTAGCTAACATAATAACCAAATAATCACTGACACTGATACTCTAAGACATAAAAACTTATAATGAGGAAAAAGGAGCAACGAACAATACAATTTGTTCAATACATTAATTACAATAAAAATTCATCCTTCTTAAAAGTCACTGGAATTTCTGCTTACAAAATAATAAGGAACAGGGTGAGCTTGAAAATATTAATTTCTCTTATAACTATTTATAAAATATTATTTCAATAATATTTTATTTTTTTCTTATCAAAATGTTTAAAAACAAGTGTAGGTTCATGTAAGAAAAAAAAATAAACATAATGTTTATAATATACTATAAAAAACTAAATTAAAAAATAAATGTTTTTTTTATTTTTTTTGTTCATTTATATTATATTGCAAAACAATAACTAATTAAAGAGTACTTGGGTAGTTTTACTATTTGATACTCAACTACCAAGGTATTTTAAAATCGGATAAATTGGAAACCCTTTGCACAATAATTTTATCTAGAGACAATTATTATAATCTTTTTAGAGAACGCATACTTTGAATTTATTTATAAAAAACCTCTTTGTGTTTATACCAAATTATTTTCATTTTAACTTATTACAATTACAATAACTTGTAGATTGCTACTATAAAATAGTGATTTTCAATTTTGTGAATCGACACAACTGACTTCGAGGTAACATTTGGAGAAAATCGATTAAGTTCAGTTCCTAGAAGACAACTTTTGATAAACAAGTATTTAATCAAGTATCAACCCAATTTATTCAATTGTTTAATGGCAATAGAGGTTCCAAAAAACCATTATTCTTCCTGTAAAATACATATTTTGTCATCGAAACCACTAATAATACCAATCATCTGTAAACACTGTGATCCTCAAGAAATGATAAATTCGATTAAAATGGATCCAATAGATATTTCAAAAAGGCTATTTTCCATACATTATGCGTTTTATTCTAATATAGTGACAAATTCTCCTGCTTGCTATGAAAAATTGTTATCTAATAATCATACACAGTCATTTAGATGAGTTATTTTGACATGCATTTTAAATAGTCCAATTCAATCTAATAAAAATCTATGGTGTGTCTTTAACTTTTAGTATAAAAGCACTTTGTTTATTGTCTTTAAAGCAGAAACTAAAGTCACTAAACGTAGAATTCTAATTTTTTTATACATTTGTTGATCTAATTGTTCATTACCCTTCTTTTAAAGTTCTTAAGTTTTTGTTTTCATAAGTTTTTCGGACTTCTTCAAAAGTTTTCGACAGGCGTGTCCTTTAAATTTTTTTTCCTGATAGTCTCTAAATATACATTTTAACATTTCGGCCATAATAATCCCAAAATTCAACAAAAAATGAGAAGTACACCAATTTTTTAAACCATTTTTCTGATAGCGTAAAAAACAGTTGATAAGTATGCGAAGATTCATAATTTCGTGCGTTTGAACCCCTAAGACGAAAAATGTATGAAACATTTTGAGCTTTCTTTAATATATAGTATGGCAAGACTTCCACTAGTAATTCGAATCGATCGATCTTACAGATTTTTACTCAAAATGACTGCCGCTTATAAAAGATAAAAGCCCTGAAATTTCAAAAACCTTAAAAATGCAAGTAATCTTATCATATCTAAAGGCCTTTGAACGATTTTTAGATAACAATAATTGTCTGGGTATTAGTTAAATCAATTAGATGAATCAGTTAATTACTATATTACTATATTTACGCATAAAGTATGGAAAAAATATTTTTTGAGATGACTCAAGAAATAGATCAGCTAGGATTTCATGAAAAGTAGTTTTGGAATGTATAAATAGTCACCTAAAAACCTATCGAAGTAGTTTTTGGATCCATTTTAATCGAATCTATAACTGCTTGTGGAGCATTGTGTTTATATGTGAGTAAATTCAATAAAAAGTGCTTAAATATCACACCCACAAGAATTAATGTTAAAATACATGCCTATTCATGATTTTTGTTTATTTTCATCTATTTTTTATAAATCAGAAACTTTGGTATGATATAGTGCTTAAATACTGTCTGGAACCCGACTCACGCAGTAAAAATAGACAATTATTTGAATTTAGTGAAAAACTATTTATTGAAAGGCGGTCACGTCCTGTCACTTCTTCTTTTAGAAGGAACTATATGTGTGGGCAGACAGTAATCAAATTATCTAATACCTTATCTAATACCTGTTTGTCCTTTTGATTTAACGAGTTTTTAGCAAGAGGTTTCAGAAAAATGATAACAGACATTACTGGCTTGTGGCGGCCAAGCGATCATAGCGAGGTCGCTTTTTGATCCTTTGATGTCGGCTCTTCCTATCATTGTGAAGCAAAAATCGGTCGATTTGAAGTTTTGAAATATAATTAATTAAAATTGAAATCTATATTCTTTCTAAAATTTTCATAACATATTAGCTTACTCGGGCCTAATTTCAATCCATCATCATTAGTAGATACAAAGAAGCTCTAGGGTAAGTCAATATGTACCCATATTCAAATGACCACTTTTAAATTTACATCCATATCTATCGTGTGGTTTCACTTTTACAGTCGATTGAAGCAAACAGCTTAAGTATTTTTTGAAAAATGAAAAAAAAATAGTTTCGTGCGGTCATTAAACACTTTTATATGAAAGACAAAACACCGAAAGTAACCAAAGCCGAGTTAGACGAAGTTCACGGCACATCTACTCCATCGTTTAAGAGTGTTTACAATTGAGTTTCTTGGACGTTTCGGAACCGTTGATGAAACATGGATCCATCACTAAATGCCAGAAACCAAGGAACAGTCGAAACAGTCGACTTTTTCAGGCGAACGAGACAAAACCGTTTCATCGGCCGGGAAGGTTAAGGCCACAGTTTTCTGGGATTTGCAAGGCATAATCTTTATCAACTATTTAGAGAAAGGAAGGACGATAACGGGGCAGTATTATTGTGCTTTGTTGGACAAATTCAATGATTTCTTGAAGGAGAAACGTCCCCATTTTAAAAAAAAGAAAATCCTGTTTCACCATGACAAAGCACCAGCCCATTCGTGTCTGCTTACAACTCAAAATTTACTTCAATTTCGTTACGAATTTCTGCCTCACCCACCCTATTTTGAGATATGGCCTCTGCGACTTCTTTTTGTTTCCAACCCTAAAGAAATGGCTCCGCGGAAAAAGATTCGCATCAAATGAGGAGATCATCGCTGGAACAAACGCTTTTTTGAAGAGTTCTACAAATCTTATTATTTTGACGGCTTAAAAAAGTTGAAAAAACGGTAAGCTCGGTGTATCGAGCCAAAAGGTTATCTTAAAATTAAATATGAAGCCATTTAAAATATTGTTTTTTTTTAAGGTTTTTGTAAACACTTATTGATTTGCTTTCGTATATAGAAAAAAAAAATCTGATAACTACTATACATTTTTGAAAAATACCTTATTTTAGGAACAATTTAATTTCTTAAAACAACATTTTATACATTTATTTCAAACAAACATTTGACAAAAATAGGTTATTACATTTGAATTTTACTATTTTTTCTACTAATTAAATAACCATTTTATTGTCTAAATTGTTTTAGGCAATCCACAAAATTACTACTTAAATTGATTATTAGAAACCTTCAAATTTTTTTTTTCCGAAATTCGCAGTCTGGTTTTAAATTATTTTTAAACGCCATATAAACAGTTGTTGTAGTGAAATTTATTATTGATAAGGGCAAATTTCTAATACAAGAATAGAAGTTTATTCTAACAAAGTAGTTATGGACAATTAACATAATGCTAACATAATGCTATTATAATGCTAAAATAATACAGATACAAGGCTGAAACATTAGTACAGACTTTTTAAATTTGTTTTTCATATTTTTTATTTGAATTTTGTTTAAACAATACAAAAAATATTCTTTTTAAGTTTTAAATTGAAAACAATTCAAGGATCGGAACATGTCAAATATAAAAACCAGATATTTTCATTATTGTATGTATTATTTTGTATGGAAACTCAAGGACAGGGCTGGTATAATAAAATACAAATAATTAAGGTAGTATATTATGATATGAGTAATAATAAAATTAGGTTATACTAATTTAGATTGATTCATTCCAGAAAAAGTAAGTAAATAAATAATAATCAAATATTCAATTATTTTCACGAAAAAAACACCAACTAAAGCCTATTACTAAGTTCACTTTAGTGTTTTTTATCTCTTTTTCCAGTATTGAGTTTAGTTAATATTTATAGATTTCACGAGGAAATTACTGAATTTTCCTTCCTCTTCTCCAATCAATCGCCAAAATATTAAATATTTGTTCAAAATCATCCAATTTTGTAAAGAAAAATTAAAGTAAAGTGAAATATCTCAGATGATTTTTTAGAGTAATATTATATTTTAGTAAGTTATTTAAACTTTAATATAAAAAATAAACAAAATAAAGGTTATTGTTTGTAGACATTATTACACTTTAAAATATATATATATGCTAAATTTCAAGATGATTGGATAAAGTTTAGAGGTTGAAGACTTTGATCATTTTTGTAAATGTATTCAAAACATTTAATTTTTTAATGGATATTACTAATAATAGGAAAACTATTAATTAAAAACATACAATAATATTAAAACTATAGACAATAAGATAAATAGTATAGTATGATAGACACACATGTGCTAAAATAATCAACTTTGAACGATGCAATCCATTCTTTTGTCCACTAAGTGACGACTTTTGTGTGATGCTCGACAAAATCAACAAGAATTGTTTTTGTGGTTAGTCACTGACCGATTTTTTTTTATTTGAGCAACTCCTCTTTCCTCGGAATCAATTACACCTTTAAAATCAATGACTTAGCTTATTATGTAATTGGAGTATTCTGACTCTTCGTGGATCCCAAGCAATTCTTAAAACGTCTTTGTTTTATTATATGACTCCGTATTGAGTGAAGCCAACTAAATTTTGCGCTTCCAAAAAATGTGGATGACAGGACAATTTGATATTACACTCCTCAAACACTATTTTCCATATTAGTTCATGGGTTCATTGATAGTACAAACTGTAGGACTTTAACGGATGATAATATTCTCCGTTCTAACAGGGATAAGAACTTTCTTCCACAATTCCTGTAAACGTGTTTCATTTAATTTTTTTGGATGGTAAATGGAATTCTTCTTTTTTAATAATTTGTTGTAGTTTTTTAAGCTATTTTCAAGACTGCTTGATTTTTTTAATTATATTAAAAATGTAATCTTTTATTTTTACAAGCCTGCTTGGTTTTAGGAAAAGAGTTTAAATTTCTTAAAAATGTAATATGAAACCCACTTTATTAATAGAAATTTCACTAGTTTGGGATAAAAGTGATCAATGAGTGCAACTCCTAAATATTATCTAATATTCTTGATATTTTGCATCTATATATTTTACATCACTTAGATAGATTAATAATTTTCTATATTAAAATATTTTTTTATCTTTAAAGTACTTCGTTTACTTGTATTTTTATTAAATATTTATAAAATTTCAAGTGCAACCAAAGTGAGCGCCTTTTAATTAAATATTTTATTTTAAGTAAACACAAAGGAAGGAAAATACATTAAAATAGAGAAGATTCTCTCTAGAGATTTCTGTCTTCACCCAATTACGCCCAAAACAAAACGTGTTTTAAGTTAGGTAACTTTCGTGAATTCTATGATTAAGGAAACCTTAAAATCTGGTAGGAACACTTTATCCTAGATTTAATTTTGGGCTATTTTTTAATAAATCTTTATAACTAGAATATTATGTAATATAACAATTATAAGAAAAAAGTTCAAAATGATATATTTTTCAAATTGAATGGTGAAAAAATAAGTTTCCAAAATTATTCTTTAATATATAAAATAAAACACACAAAGCAGATTTTTTTCGACATAAATTTTTTTGATTTTGTTTTTTTTGTCAGTAATTTTAAATATTTTTTATAAAAATAAAACAAAATATTTAAAAAATGTTTATGTTCAAATATTTTTTAAAACAATTTATTATATTATTTTAAATCGATCAAAAATAGTTTTTTTTACATTTTTCTCGTTGATTCTAATTTTAAAATGTATTTTATACATTTTCAAATATAGTATAAATTTTCCAAAAAAATTACAAATATATATTTTTTATGAATTTTAAAAATTCTAAAAAAAAAAAATATTTATTTAAATGACAAAAAATAATGTTATTTCATCAATTGTAGGTTACAGATCAAAAAAATGTATTTTTATAATTCTAAAAAAATATTTTTTCAGTAAATTTTTAATTTTTAAATGATTTTAAAATTCAATAATCGCACATAGATTTATTTAAAAATTAAAAAAGAGAATACACTTCATTGACCTAAAAAAATGTTGCAAAACATTTTTTTTAAAATGACTCACTTTGTTCTCCGAAATGTATGCTTCGGTTTCCAAAAAAACAGACTCTTTTTGGAGCACACTAATAATACACACGCGCACAAGAATTCCTTCACTCACACACAAATGCGACTACCACGCACAGGACACAAAACTATTCACCAAAAAATTCCACCACACATTTTGCACTCGGAAAAGCACTGCTGGGTTTCAAATCCAAAGCAAGCACTAGCGGCCAGGCCAGCCAGAAGTTGTCCACTTCCCAGGGTTTTATGCTGTCCTACTGTCTGTCTATGTATGAGTGCGGGTCTGTGTGTGTGTGTGTGTGCCTGTGTGCGTGTGCACTGCACGGACCCAAAACTAATTCAGAGAAGCAGCAGCAGCACTCTCGGGAGATGATTTCAATACACACCGACACAACCACAACGGACGACAGTCGACTTCGTTCTGGCGCGTTCTTTTCTCTTTTCTGCAAGCATCCCTTCGACCCGATTTCAACGCCAACGCACTGTTTACTATCTCGCTCTAGCACGTTCGGTGATTTGTGCGCGCGCAATCGCAACATATATATATATATATATATACAGAATATAGAATCTCACCCCACCGACCTGTGGGTGGCAACAGTGTAGCATCGTACACCAGGCCGTCGATTTGGGGTAGCCAATCCCCATGTCACGTAGAGGTGGAGCTTTAAGCTACATTGTTTCAGATGCGCGTGTTCCACATAATGAATATATATATATATATATATGATAACGTCTATATACTACATTTATATATATAGATAGATAATATAATTGAAATGTATACTACAACATGTACTGGTGCTGATAAAGATACATTTATACATATACAATATAAGCGGAAATAGAAATTTACAGATTTAAATTCATAATAGCTCTTGAATATAGCACAAAATATATATGTATATTAATATAGAAAATAATAATGTATATGACGCTTTTCGCTGCGATGGAACTTCAGCCATTTTGATGGTGCACATACACAGAGAGCTTTTACTCTGTCTGTTAAAGCTAGTTATATATTTATACTACACGTTTATATTTTATATAGTATTTATATTAATATAATAACGGAGTGCACGTCGTACATACATAAGCGGTTTTTCAGGTTGAATATAATATGCGAGCTTGCACACACACACACAAACACGCCTGTTCGTTCGCTCGCTCGATGCTGATCCTATTAACTGATTACGTAAGCGTTTACAAGCGCTTTCGATCCGCAATACGCTACGCTTTCCGGATAACGGTGCGAACTCTAAAACGTGAGCGCGTCAACGAAGTCTGATGGTGTTGCCTCGGCGGCGGCTGCGGCGCTGCACGGCACGGCGGCGGCTGTGCTTCGTCAGTGCGGTTTCATTTTACGAAAAATAAACTTTTCATGTTTTATTGTAAAATAATAGGAGCTTTATTGTGTGTATGTGTGTGTGTGAGAGCTTTTCTGGTAAAATGCTGCTGCAGCTGCTGTTGTTGGTATTGCATTTACACGAGTTTATATAAATATGTTACTATATAATTTTATACATATATACTTACATTAGACTGTATAGAAATGCTTATTCCTGATATTAAATAACACACATTTCTAAAACTTTGCATTAGTTCAAGAAAGTATAAGATTTTAAATTATATTTAAACAAATGTAACTTTGTTACAAAGAGAAAGAGAAGGATTTAGGTAAATTAAAAAAAATACATAAAGCGAATAATGTGAAAATCCCTTAATCGGTGATGCACTTCAACTTCTACACGCTTCGCGAAACTTGCAGATATACTTATAATTTACCAGGTGAAACATTATTTTCCGAGGAAAAACATTTAATTTGTTTTTGTGATAAGTAGACTTTTGCGGCACATTATTGGTGCGAGAAATAAAAATTCAAATTTGGTTTAGGTGTTGTGGGAAAAAACTAAATTTATATTCCAAACACTCTCCGTGTCGAAACTATTTCAAGACGAGCTTCAAAATAGCAAAAAAATGTAAAAAGAATGGAGTATCTCATGGGTGGATGTATGTGATGTATGTGAGGATATCGATTAGTGGTGAGCGACGTTGTATGGGATCATTGAAAGTGGTTGATGATAACTTTATATATTGAAAAATTATGCTCATTTTGATTATAAAAACTTAAAAAATATTTTGAAAAACATTTAGTTTAGGTTCCCTGAAGACGCTCGAAAATTTGCAGAACAAATATTTCTTCTAAGTGCCTAATACTTTTGAATGATTCTTTTGAATTTAAAAAATATTTTCTCTGAAGTTATTGATAATTTTATTTTTACGTTTATAGGAAAAATATTAATTTTTTTAGCCGATATTTTTTTAAGAAACCCTTTTTGTTTTCTTTTATTTTAATGATTTGCTCACACTGAACTTTTTGCTTATATTTTTTGATTTTAAAGCTACTAACCTTATTTAAGTAAAAGCATATTATATTATAACAAACTACCTTAGTTATAATATGGTAAAAGTTATAAACCTATAAATATTAAAAAAAACTCTTTTGTTGTATAAAGATGATTTTCGATATTGATGCAAGTATTGGGAAATAACTAAAGCTAGGATCACACTGACGGATAAACAGACGGTTTCTCCGTGTGATTTATCCGTCGACGGAGTTCAAAAAAACGCCTGATTTGTCTATATCAAGGTTTCTCTGTCAAGGGACAACGGACAAAATAAAGCGGATTTTTAAACTCCGTCGACATAGAAAGGCGATGGTTTTTTGTTTCTCCGTCAGGTGATCACACTTGCTGACGGGCAAATGTGACGGGCAAACTCCTTACGGAGACGAAAACGATGTGGTCGTGCTGCCAAATGTCGAATTTGCAGTTTTTCTATGCTCCACAGCTGCCCAAACGACTTTTTAGGACTTCCAAATTATGTTTACACTTTTTTTGTTCAGTTTAAAAAAATATTTTACAGGGTAGCCACAACTTTTTTACCTTAGCTCCAAATTTATTTCCAAATGCCTTATTAGGACTTTGAACTTATTTTTACAGAATAGCTACAAAAATATAATTAGAAATGCCCAAATAACTTTTTTATTTGGTCTGAAAGTTATCCCAAATAAATTAAAAATTAAATTATATATATTATATTATATTATATAATTATATAAATTATACATAATATTCATTTCATTTTGCCAAGCTATTTGGCCAAAATGATAATTAGTTCACGTGATAAAAACTATATACTTTTACTTATAAAACATATTGTTTATTTAACCATACAACAAGCATTTTGAGAAGAGGAGCAGTTTAAAGGTAAAATGGACCCAAATATTTTATATAACTAAATAATTATATAGTATCATAAAACAAAAGAAAACTATCCAAAACTAAAATATTTTTGACAAAAGAATATAAAGGAGAAGCTCAAGAAATTATTCATAATATTACTAAATGTTTTATATTTGTTTGCCTTTTTTCTATTTTTAAAATCTTTTTTTAACTTCACTTGGTATACATGACCGTCGATAGGTTTTTCGACAAGTTTTTAACCCATTTCCTCTGATCCATTACAATCTTGCTGGAATATAGACTCGAAATTATAAAATATTTTTTTTATATTTATATATTTTTTTAAGGA